>VOPJ01003743.1:0-168360 GCA_014673585.1 Semibalanus balanoides
AAGAGAGGGAAGGGTGACATGACCTTTGACCGGTCGGTGCGCTGTCCGGCCGCGAGTACACAGAGGCCTACAAACTGGTTTTGGTAGTTCGCCAGATCACCGCAACCCATACACAGATACTTTCAAGAGAGACTGTACACTGGTTTCAAAATTTTGTATCGTCTCCGTGACCTTGACCTTTTAAATTGGGGTAAAATTGTATTGACTGTTACGCAAGCTGGTGTCACTACGATTCATTTAAAGGAAATAGTTCACATTGGATTTTTTTTCAAACACAATTTGATTATATTTTAAAATACAACTTCTTTTCATAATGTCAAAAATAGCCATACATCGCGCCGATTCAAGACAGAAGGACGTAAATTATTAATTTCATCAAAACTATATGCGTACTTTCCGTAACGTCAAACGTGGCTCAGCCAATCAGATTCGAATGTATAGTCGCGTAAGATTACTGTATAGCCTCTGCCGAGATGTGTGAGGCCCACATTCTTGACATTCCTTATTTATGGCCCACATTCATTCGACAAAAAGTCAAATATATTCGGCTGGAGAGCCCTTTTCAGCCCAGAAAACTTGCAGTCAGGGTTTTTTCAACACGGGCTACAAAACTGCTATCTCAGTTCAAAACCCATGATGAAGCTGAACTATTTCCTTTAAGGCCTTTTGCGAGCAAATCCAACAATTAACGAAATCACTGGGCTGTACACCGGCTTCAAAATGTCGTATTCCTCTCCATGACCTTGACCTTTGACCTCTGAGTAAACTTTTTTATCGTGACGCAAGCTGCCGTCACTACAACACATATGAGGTGTTTTGTGAGAAAATCGAACGGTAAACGAAAACACTAGGCTGTACACCGGCTTCAAAATGTCGATTTCGTCTCCGTGACCTTAACCTTTGACATTTTGGTAAAATTGTATTAACTGTGACGCAAGTTGGTGTTAATACAATACATTTGAGGTGTTTTGCGAGAAAATGGAACGGTAAATGAAAACACTATGCCCGTAGTTCCCAAACGGTGGGTCATGACCCCATTTGGGGTAATGGAGCCATTCTGCGGGGTAGCGAAGGCCTTTGAAGTTGAACCATAAATGTTACGCTAAGACAACTTTGATGCAGCCCTCGGCTAACAATATAATTTTTCGGTGCGCCTTGTCGTCAACGAAGCCCATAATGGACCTCTGGCACGAAATAAGCGAGCACCACCAGCAGATAGAAGCACCACCGAGCACCACCAGCTGTTTTTTGGGGCTTATAGTCCAAATAAAGCCAATTGATATTGTCATATTCGGATTCAGTGGGCTTGAAAGTGCCTAGAGAGATACTTTTTAAGCCGAAATAAATTTCACGCCAGAGGTCCATTGAGAAATTGGTGAAGGAAACGGAATAAATACATGTGCGCTATCAGTCTGTGTATTCATTGCGAGCTGCCACGCTCCGATGGAAGTGTGTAAATAGGTGCCACCGCCACATTGCAGGAAGCCATGTTATTTTTGATAAATCGGTACAAATTTTGAAGGGTGGGTAATGAATGGCCTCTTCTGACTGCTAAAAAGCGGTAGTTGTGTCGGGAGGCCTGGGAACCACTAGTCTAAGACGTCTGGAGAGGTATGTTGTGTCGCAGGGCAGTTTCTCCCTATGTAGAGCGGCACAGTGCACCCTTCCAGGCGCTTATAACAAAACAACGCAATTAAATTTGAGAGACTGCATTTCTGCATCGCAAAATAACACGAATGTGTGGACGTGAAAGACTGCAGCTGCTCATAGGAAGATACCACTGATCACGAATTTTCCAACGCATCTGAATGGAAAGTGACCCCAGGACCACTGCGAGTATGTCAACACGTCAACCATGTGCCGGCATCCCTCAGTGGCGTCCGGCCGCGGTCGACGATGCACGAGTGCTGACAAAACCGAGAGCCATGGCCCCGCCGGGAAAGACACTACCTGGACACACAGTCCTTACCTATCAGTGGTTCACAAACGATGGGTCATGACCCCATCTATGGTAGCAGAGCCATTCTACGGGGGTAACGAAGGCCTGTGAAGTTGAAACATAAATGATACACTAAGACAGCTTTGATGCAGCCCTCGGCTAACAATATAACTTTTCGGTACGCCTTGTCGGCAACGAAGCCCAAAATTGAGAAACTGGTGAATAAAAGGGAATGAATGTGCACATGTGCGCTCTCGGTCTTTGTTTGTATTGCAAGTTGCGACACTCCAATGTAAATGTGTTAGCAGGAGCAGCAAACACATTGGGAAACAATGCTCTTTTTGGTAAATCGGTATACATTTTAAAGGGTGGGGTAATTGCCTCCTCTGACTACTGAAAAGGGGTAATTTTGTCGGCAGGGCTGGAAATTACTGCACTAGGCTGAACAAGTGTACACCGGCTTCAAAAAGTGGCATTCGTTTCCGTGACCCTGACCGATCTCTCGTTTTTTATCGTGACGCAAGCTGCCGTCACTACAACACATTTGAGGTGTTTTGCGACAAAATCGAACTGTAAACGAAAACACTAGGCTGTACACCGGCTTCAAAATGTCGTATTCGTCTCCGTGACCTTGACCTTTGACCTCTGGGGCATTCCATGACAGATTGATCAAGCCATAACACCCTACACGTCATATTTCGATTAAACTGCGTTAAGGGGGTTATCTGGGCCGTAGATTCACGCTGTGAAATTTGCATCCCCATTCGTCAAATGGTTTTCGAGTTATAGCCTTAGGCATTATTGGATTTTTATCAAACCTTTTATATTTAGCGGGCGATATCTCCCATATAAATAATATAGTCATTTAAACCTATTTACCATAAGAATCCTCATAAATCATAAACTTATGTAATATAACATTTTTGAAAGTTCCAAAATTCTGAAATTTTGAATCTTGATTTGAAGTAAAATCACGTTTTTGATAAAGTAACCACTTCAAATTATGATGTTTTTCCTTGCCAGCATTGACTTCAATATATAAGCATAGTGTAAATACTAAAGACTTAAGTATTTACAGTATTTACTTACTTTACGGTATTTACACTATGATATAAGCCTTCGATATTAAGTCTTTAGTATTTACACTATGATATAAGCCTTCGATGTTAAAAAATATTTGAGATATACTTTTTCTCTAAATATTGTATTTATATTTTTGGATTTTGAAAAATAATGGTCACCAGCACGTATTTTATAATAACTTTGCACGTAAAAGTGCTAAAGATCGTAACTGAATAGCATTATATTTTCATCCTCGAGCTGTATTAAATGATACATGTCATAACCCCTGCTGGCTGCTCCTTGACCTCAAGATCACAAAAAAAAATATTTTACTTAAAATCGCGTTTTAAAATTTCAACATTTTTGAATTTTCAAAAAATGTGATATCACATTAATTTATGATAAATGATGAATAGTATGATATATAGGTTTATATTGCTCATGTTATTTAGATGGAAAATTTAACACACTGAAAAATCGAGGTTTGCGCAACATCGATGATGGTTGGGACTTGGGGCTTTAGGGCGCCCCAACAAAATAGTTATATGGCGCCCATTGCGCAACATCGAAAAGATGCCTAAGGCTATAACTCGAAAACCTTTCAACAGACGGGGCAGAAAATTGAACAGTGTAAATCTACGGCCCAGATAAGCCTCAAAACATATTTTCATCGAGCTATGAGAAACAGACTGTTATGTTTTGGTCGATCTGACATTGTCTGCACCGGGTGACCTCAAGTCACGTAACCTTGAAGTCAAGGAGTGACCTGCAGGGGTCATATGATGTATCATCAAATGCAGCTCGACGAGGTAAATATAATCTGAGGTACTAAAAAAGTAGTTCCGTTACTCGGTACTCCGTTACTCATAAAAGTAGTTCCGTTGCTCGTTACTTCATTTATTTGCGACAAACGTAACGGAAGTTACTTTAGTCCGTTACTCCGTTACTTTAGTTTAGTCCACGCCCCGCTACGGGGGCAAAATATGCTCCCTCCCAGATTTTCTCGATAACTCAAAAACTGTGTAAAATATCGACGTGAAACTTACAGGACCTTCTTTAACATCATGTCTACGTTTTTTTTTACACAATTTGGATGAAATTGATGCTATACTTTGGGAGATAATGACTTTTTAATGACGTAATGTCATGTCATTTTGGTGGAAAAACGTTACATGTTTGAAATATCGTAGAAAATCAAGTTTTTACGGAAATTGTCAAAAACGCAAATAACATTTTCTTCAAATTGGCTGCTTGGGATTTTAGCTTGTGTTTGTTTTTTACCCCTAAAAAATAAAAACAGTTATTATTTCTTCAGCAATTTTGTTTTCATTAAACCAATTTTCAGGGAAGATATTGCAAAATGGAACACATTTGAGACAGAAAAAAGTATGGACGATACCCAAACAAAATTTCAAACCAATGTCTTTATTTTAGAGCGACTTATGGCTCACTAATTATAAGTAACTCATTATGTCATTTCATGTAACTATGTTTCTTTGCTTTTATTAACCAGATAGAGTCAAATAAATGTCATCGCTGTATTTCTGAGAC
Organism: Semibalanus balanoides; assembly: GCA_014673585.1. Classification (NCBI taxonomy): domain Eukaryota; kingdom Metazoa; phylum Arthropoda; class Thecostraca; order Balanomorpha; family Balanidae; genus Semibalanus; species Semibalanus balanoides. Next base: position 4,553 of record VOPJ01003743.1, read on the forward strand.
AAAGTCGGTTCTAGAAACATGTCATTTTATTGATATTTATCTATTTGAAGTCTTGACCTGGCCTTGGCCTTATATGGTGTCGGGTTGTGCTATTTTTTGCTAATAACTATTTTGGCCTCTCGCAATATCTATGGCATTTTGTGACGCTGATTTCAAATTTGGCTTCCATTTTACAAAATATGTTCCACTGGGTAATTTTCTTACACATGTCAACCGAGGTCACTGACCTAAGATGATATAAGATGAGATTCGTTCGGTAAGAGATCGCTTTTTATATGCTTCTTATATTTTGTATCCACTAGTGGTGTCCGCCCTTTTCACACCAGCCCATTATCTCAACACAAAATTAAAGGAGTAACGGAGTAACGGACTTGATTATAAAGAAACGAAAGTTACTCGCTCCGTTACTTGTTTTGAAAAGTAACGAGATTGTTACTCCGTTACTAAAAAATGTAGTTCCGTTAGTAACGGAGTAACGGAAGCTGCCCACCATTGAATATAATGCTGTTCGTTATGCTCTCTAACACACTCACGTGCAAAGTTATTACCAAAGCCGTGCTGATGAGTTGATGACCATTTTTTTCAAAATTCAAAAATATAAATAAAGTATTTGGAGAAAAAGTCCATCTCCAATTTTTTACTATCGAAGGCTTTTATATTAAAGTCTATCCTGACAAAGTTAAACATCATATTTTTAGGTGGCACATTATACAAAAGTCAAAACGTGATTTTAAATCAAACCACGCTTACAAATTTCAAAATTTTGCAGTTTTAAAAAATATTATATTTCATTAAATGATGGTTTATGATGATTCTTATGATATAAAAGTTTGTATGACTTCCATAATTCAGATGGGAGATATCGCCCGCTGAAAATTAAATGTTTGAGCAATTCGAATAATGCCTCAGGCCTTTGACTCAAAAACCGTTTGACGGACGAAGATGAATATTTCACAGCTGAAATCTACGGCTCAGATAATCTGTAAGATACAGTTTTATTGAAATCTGAGATATAGGGTGTTATTTCGATATTTTTGGGTTGATGGGTTGATGGGTCAAATTTACCCCCTCTGGGTAAATTTGTATTGACGTCAGTGACGCAAGCTGGCGTGATTACAATTCACTTGAGGGTCTGTGCGAGCAAATTTAACTGTAAACGAAAACACTAGGTTGTACACCGACTTAATAATTTCGTGTTCGTCTCCGTGATCTTGACCTTTGACCTCTGGTTGAATTTGTATTGACCGTGTCACAAGGTTGCGTGATTACGATTTACTTCAGGCCTTTTTCGAGCAAACCGAACCGTAAACGAAAACACTAAGCTGTACACCAGCTTAAAAATGTCGTATTCGTCTCCGTGACTTTGACCTTTGACCTGTGGATGAATTTGTATTGACCCTGACGCAAGCTGGCGTCACGACGATTCATTTGAGAAATTTTGCGAGCAAATCGAATGGTTAACGAAAACACTAGGCTGTACACCGTGTGTTGACATTTCGATGACCTTTGGATGTCAAACCGTGTGCCCTAGGGAAAAAAATATAGCATATTCGTGCATAATTCGACGAGACCTACCCACATGCACGAGAGGCCCCTGGACAGATTTCGGGGCCCCTAAGTTTGGGCTCCTGGACCCCTTAGGGTCCAGGGACTCCTGGTAAATCCTAAAAAGGCCCTGGAAAATCGTAAGAATTGGGCCTCTGAACATGCCCAAGGCCAAGAGGCCCCCTGGGTTGGCTTCGAAAGCCTTCAGTGTCTCTGAGGGCCCTTTTCATGCACCAGGGTGACCTTTCGCCTGGCTTGGGGGCTCTTTTGTGGCTTTTTAAAAGCCATTCAGCTAATGCAAGGTCATTCTCGATGGGCTTCCTGTGACCCGTAAGTGGGGGAGGGGTGCAATTTCCCATAATTTCCCATTCCCCTCCCTGACTGCGCCTCTGCATTTAACCTTATTACAGATGATTGAACGGTTAGTCGCGGAGTACTGAACCCACCGGAGAGGCGCTCCATACCGCCGCTGGTTTCCTGCTCGGACTACACGCCCTGCTGGCGGCTGCTGACACCGGCTGCCGCAGCCGAGTCAGAGCGGCCAGCCAATCCAGCAGCCGCGTGCCACCTGCTGTCTCTCGGCGGCGGCGGCGGCCGGCCGCGCTGCGTGGCGCACCCTCCCCGCCGCTGACTCAGACTGGCCGCTCAGCTCCGCCTCCAGGCCACCGCCGCCGCCGCCGCCGCCCGCACGGCTTCGAGCGGGGCCGGCCGCGCGGCGAGGCGGCGTCTCGCCTCGTTCAGAAAGGAGTGGACCGCCGACCAGTGAGGGTGTCAGTGGACGTGGAGGTTAGGCGTGCTGTGAACGATTCCTGGGTGACGCGGGTGGACGACAGTGTCCTCCGGCTGTGTACTGTACAGTGAAGGCCCGTGCTGCGGCGGCTGCGAGTGGTCGGCATCTGTGCCTGAAGGATCGCGAGGGACACAGAGTGCACAGAGGAGTCGCGGTGAGTTTGGAATGCGGGAGAAAGCTGCCCGACTGGTTTTGGCTGGCCTCTCGGGTCGGCCAGTGCAGGCGGCGGAAGCCAGATTTTGCCTGGGGCCGGCTTCCAGCACTTAACGCCAGATAAACAGCTGTTGTGTGAGGAAATCCAGCACGATTGATCGACCTTTCGTCAGTCGTGATGGAGATTGATATGTTTTGGTTGAAGTGATGATCCAACTGCAGTACGATTTCAAACTGAAATTGATCAGTGTTGACTGTTGTGTTTAATGGTGCGTATGCCTGGTGGTTACCTTTTACCTCGGTGCATTGAGAACGTATTTTATACTGGGATGATGCGTGGCTGTTTGTGTGTTAGCATCTATGTATTGGCTTATCTACCTTGCTGCACTTTACTGCGGCGAATCCTCTCCAAGGTCATACGCAGGAATGCGGATTGATGTGGCGTCCCTATGGTGAGCGTGGTGAACGCCGGACCGCAGCAGCCGTCCATTGGCCGCCCCTTGGCATCCACCTGTCGGTCCTGACGGCGGCTTTTCGGGCCGCGTCGGGTCGTTTCCCTCTCCCCTCGTCTTCCCCACGCTGTTCAGCTCAGTGTGAATGAACGTGTCGGAAGTGCGCGAGCGATCACCACTGGTGACTCATTGAGCGAGAGTTTCTCCGGCCCCGATAGCGCGGTAGTGCCGCGGCGTCTCTCAGAGTCGCAGGCCTCAGCGCTCCTATCGTGGACGGACACACATCCTTCGCGCCTGGAGCTCTCAACTTCCGTATATGACATTTCAAAGGCGGTATGGATGGCGGAGCACGGTGATTCAGCGGCATGCTGTTTGACTCAGGGCTGCGGTGCTGCAGTCATCACCATGACGCCCACAGCATTTGCTTCGTCACGCTGATTCAGCATCGCGCCTCGAGATGCGGGCGTTCGAGACACACCTTGTGTCCTTGGTTTCACCTTGTGTTGCCATTAAACACGCTGAGTGTTATTTATGTGGCTTGACATCCGGCATTGACGAAGGCCATATATTTTTTTCGCGTTCAGGGTGCTTACCCAGAGCTAGTTAACCCTCGGCGGGCATTGTTATGACAAGCTGTCACGTACGAACATGATCACGTTACGTCATGACTCCAGAAATGGGATGCGTGAGAACAATGTGATGCTCCGGTGTTCTGTGGTCTGTTTTTCCCCTCATGGCCGTATGTTCCAACGAACAACGATGTTAAATCTGGGTCGCCGGTGTACACTATCATTTCACCCTTTTGTGGGCACAAATGACCATTGGTTCTGGTTGTTAGATCTGCGATATTACCGAGCAGAGTGTGTCGGACCGTGGTCGGTCTGCGTCCATCGCAGTCCATTGGCGCTGACATGCTGCCTGTCTCTGCCAGAAGCCCGGGGAAGCCTGACGCTCCGACTCCTGAACAGTGAGAGTGGGTCGCTGACATGCCGCCTGTCTCTGTCCAGAATCCCGGGGAAGCCTGACGCTCCGACTCCTGAACAGTGAGAGTGGGTCGCTGACATGCTGCCTGTCTCTGTCAGAATCCCGGGGAAGCCTGACGCTCCGTCTCCTGAGCAGTGAGAGTGGGTCGCTGACAGAAGCCCGGGGAAGCCTGACGCTCCGTCTCCTGAGCAGTGAGAGTGGGTCGCTGGCCGGCCGGCCGGGGAGGGCCGGTGGCACAGGCCAGCCGTGACGCTCGTGATCCGCCGCCCCCGGCTCCGGTGCCGGCCAGAGAGGCTTTCTCCGAGGTCCGGGCCCGCCGGCGGCGGCCGACCCTCCTCCCGTGACCGGCCGGCGCAGTGAAGCTGAACACGGCTGTTTGCAGCTGGTTGGCGCCAGTGGGGTTTGTGTGGACCGGGGCCGAGAGCCTGCGTTGGGTATAGAGGTTTCCAGTCTGGTGAATAGATCACAGGATGTAACGGTCCTCTTGCACTTGCCAGCGCAAGTGCAATGGAATTCCTCCAGTGACGGAAGAAAACTACTATTTCGGATCTTCGATAAGAAGTATGAGACGTTTCATAAATGATTGCTATTTTTGCAGGTCGATTTCCTCCATCCTTCACCTCAGGGTTGTGCTGACTAAGGGTCTGTTCCCGTGGCGCCTCCCGGGAGGAGTTTGGAGCAGCCCAGAGCAGCCGTGTAGGTATCAGCCGCCACGGGAACGATTGTAGGCGTTTGGAGGAAGTATCAGCTGTTTGCATCGCTTGTGTCCCAAGGTTGGGTCTCTGTTGACATTCAAATATATCAGTCGCGCCATAAATGTACTCCCCCAACTCCGGTTGTCACCATCTCGATTTCGGGAGCAATCCGGTCGTTAGATGAGTTTGGAGGAGGTTTCGGGCGAGCTTGACGTAGATTGGAGCAGTCACGGGAATAATCAGACAGGCTAGAGGTAGTTGGAGGTGCCACGGGAACAGACCCTATATCAGTGGCGGCGGATAATACTTTCGTATGGGGGGGCAAAGAAACCCAGGGTCACCTCGGCCAAAGGGATAAAAGTCTCCCAAAAATTGTGCGAGATGGTATAAAAAGTCTTCTTGGACTTTGACCACTATATTTTGCAGGGCCTCTAAATGGTTGCAAAACAAACTCAGACAGGCAAATCTTTGAAGTCTCAGACCTTCCTAGAGCCTCTTAGGCCTACCGAAGGCCCTCAAGCCGACTGAGGGCCTTTTGTCGGCCTTAGAGGGCCCCTCGGGCTGGCTGGGAGCACCTTGGGGCCCTCGGTCATTTTTTTCGTTCAAAACAAAACAAAATCGAACGAACTTGTCTTAGATTTATTGGGGACAAAATCATGTTTCCCCCATCTTCTTAAGTGTGTGGGGGGCAGCTGCCTCCCCCCTTATCTGCCACCCCTGCCCTACAGGTCCGTATGTCGTCAAAATTGATCGTCCATCTGGCCGCTCGAATCCCACTGATCGTTCGCCGCCTCCGCTTCACTGTGGAATCAGCCGCGACCGGACTGTCGAACAACTATCCAGCAGATGGTCTCTCCTGACCGCCAGATGCAGCTCCACCGCCGATTCCGTGACCTGCCACCAGCCATCGTTCAGAGTGTCTGTCATAACGGAGCATTCGCGGGCTTTTATATAGCCTTGCGTTAATTCATCCCCTGTAAACTATCGGACAGGTGGCCGTTTTATGTTACGATCGTTAGCTGCGACAGGTGTCGACAGGGGCGTAGGAACTCATTTGAAGTTGGGGGGGTAAAATGCATTTTGAAGTCGATTCTTTCCATGCAACGTCCATAGGCGTAATGTTAAAATCCGAAAATGTTGGGCGGCAGTTGCCCCTCCCCCCGCGGTCCCATAGGCTCCTACGCCTATGGGTGTCGAGTGTCGAGGCACGGGTGTCGACAGAATGCCTTCTGTTGTTTTAAAGTTGGTATTGATAATTGAAATCCAACCTGGTAAACTTTAATTAACTTGATTGCTGACATGGCAGTTTCTGTATTCTGTTCCGCTCCGGGTAGACCCGGAAGTCTGCGGAAGGTCTGTGTCGCGTCTGAGTCGTTCAAGAAGGTCAGTTTCGCTTCTGAGTCGTTCAAGAAGGTCAGTTTCGCGTCAGAGTCGTACCGTAGCGTCAGTTCCTCTCCGTGACCTGTCGAATGTCTTTCCTCATCACGGCTGGTATTCCACGTACAAGGCAAGTCACGCTTCGGCTGTCTAATCCGATTTCTGGCATTTCTCTCGTATCTGCGATGTTGTCACAGTTTTCGTTATTTCACGGATATCCTTGAGTCATTCTCCCGAGCGGGCCCGTTCTCGTCATTTCCGCCTTGTGTTGCCCTCGCTCCGGGAAACCACAATCCATCTGGTGAGTTGTCATTTTTCCTGGTGTGGTTTGGGACTCCGTCAGGAGCTATTGGGCATTAATATCCGAGCATTCAATGAAACCTAAGGGAACATGTTTGCATATGTTTTTTTGGTTTGTCTTATGTTGGTCTATGACAGGGTAATAGAGGGTCTATGATACATCTAGGAATTTATGCCGGCTAAAACCAAAATGAGTTTTGTTGTCCATTTCATGGTGCTCATGTGATTTGCGTATGCGCGCGAGTGCTTGTGTAGGTACTGGATGCTACATAACCTAGCAGCAGTTGCAGCCCCCTTCAGCCCTTATCATCAATACCATCACGAGTGGGTATGCGTGCGGGTTCTTGCGTGCGGTTGCGGCTGTGTGTCTGGTCTGGTGTGTCGACTGCTGGTGTGTCGCAGCTGCACTGTGCCGCTGACCGCCGAGTGCCGGGCCGGACACTGGCACCGGCCGCACGGCACGGCACGGCACGGCACGGCTCGCGTGCTCAGCCAGCTGATATGGTGGTCAGCAGGCGGAACACCACATCACCCCCCACACAAACACACATACAACTTCCACTAATCATACCCTTCTTCACACCCACACTCACCTAATATTAATTTTATCTTATATAAAATTCTTCTATATAATTTTTAATTTTCATTATCAACTTCTTTACTATCCTACTTTCTTTCTTCTTCTTATCTTTTATCTTCTTCCATCTCATCTCTTCCACTTCTCTCTCTTTATCTCATTTCTTTGACATTCAGTTTTTCTTATTTTTTTGTTTCGTATAACGTATCTTCTATCTGTTGTCTTCAGCTGCTAACTTTCGAGAGTTTTAACAATAGATCATTATTGGGTGATGAGTAGGTCTATTGTTTATTTTTTTTTTTGTGTTTGGTGTTTATTTTGTCTTGATTCATTCTTTGTATTCTCGAGTGACATGTGCTACGTTACGCCGTTTGAGTTTTTCTAGTGTCTTGTTGTATTCTATTATTCTGATTATCTGTGATCTTGTCTTAGTTTCGTGATCTGATTTGCATTTTATGTCTATCTTGTCGCATTTTTTAGTTCGGTAAGCAATCGGGTGTCTTCATCCCAGTTGACCTTACTTGTTGTGCACTGGGTAGTCGTGATTCGCGTTCTTTCTTTTCCGTGCTGTCGTTTGTATGATAAGGGATAGAGATGTAGTTGGTTTATAATATATAATATTGTAGCGAGAGTGTCGCGCGGTATTGTATTGTTAATTTCGTTGAGGGTCTGTTGTTGAGGAGCTGGGTGACTGTACCAGTCAGTCTGTGTATGTGTATGTGTTGTACGGGGTGTACCGTGTGAGCTGTGTTGTACGGGTTGTACCGTGTGAGCTGTGTTGTACGGGGTGTACCGTGGGAGCTGTGTTGTACGGGGTGTGTCGTGTGAGTTGTGTTGTACGAGGTGTGCCGTTTGAGCTGTGTTGTACGGGGTGTACCGTGGGAGCTGTGTTGTACGAGGTGTACCGTGGGAGGTATGTCGGCCTCTGACGGCTGCTGTAATCTATTTCCAGGTGTCCGTGGCGGCAGTCGAGCGGCCATCCCGGCGTCGGTCCAGTGGTGTAGTGTCGACAGACTCGTCGCGGCTCCAGTGGCGCGCGGCGGCAGTCCGACTGACCGCTCACCGCATACCGGCACCGAGCCTCCGGCACTGATCCTCCTCCAGCGGCGGCGGCGGCGGCGCTGACGATGCGTGACCGTGTGATGCGTCTGCTGGTGCTGGTGGCGGCGGCCGTGGCCGTCTGCCGAGCCTACCAGAGTGGTGCACCGGCTGTGGCCTGCGGCGACATGACCCCGGGTCACGGTCCGCCGGTGCAGCAGACGGTCATGCCGTACAACATCAGTCTGTCCAGCACAGTCCTCAAGGCCGGCAGAAAGTGAGTACTCACAGCAAATGTCGCACGGGGTTTGATCTTGGTCTGCCTATCCTCTGATGGGGAAGGGGGTAAGCTGACTGGGCTGTTATGGGTGCGTTTGCTGAAAAAGCGGTGACTGATTATTTTCCCTAAATATATTTATTAAGTTGATATTCATCCAATTGCTATTGTGTTGTCCGTTCTTTTTTAATTGTTGTATTTTAATCCTCGTTATTATTTGTCTTTTACATTTAGCTTTTTATCCCTCTCCCTGTCGATTTTTTGTCATCGATATTTAGCCGTTTCTACGTTTTTACCCTTCGATATTTTATCAATATTTTCTTCACATCGATGATTTGATATGTATTTTATATTGGATATTTATTCGATTTTTTCATTTAAGATATTCGATATCTTTGCCGATATTCAACATGGCGAACGAATCAATCGCCCTACATTAATGCTTCCATTTTCACAATATCATCTTCCCGAGAGGAACCAGCAGACGGCCGTCGTGCTTCAACGCGATTACTGGCCGTGTAGGTACTAGGTAGGTCGCCGCACTGCCGGTGGTTTAACGCGATTACGGGCCGTGTAGGTACTAGGTCGCCGCCATGCCGGTGGTTTAACGCGATTACGGGCCGTGTAGGTACTAGGTAGGTCGCCGCACTGCCGCCGCCGCCGCCGCCGCTGCTACTGTCGTGTCGCCGTGTCCCCATTCCGGCTGGTCGGGCGCAGCCAGCCGAGCCGGGCGGCGTGGACGGCGGCAGGGCGCAGAGCAGGTGAAAGGCCGCTGCTGCGCCGGGATTGCCGCCGCCGCCGCGGCGGGGTTGTCGCCGCGGCCCGGTGTCTCACGGCAGCTAGACGGCCGCGGTGCGATGGCGGGCCCGCGCCGGCTCCGTACCGACCGGACGGCAGCTGGACGGCCGCGGTGTGATGGCGGACCGCGCCGGCTCCGTACCGACCGGCCGGTGCGGAATTTCCTCGCCGCAGTTATGTACGGCCAGTGGAGCGGCTGGCCGCCGCTGAAAACGGGACAGATTAGCACCGATTTGTGGCCCCGCTGCAGTATGGCATTGCCAGGAAGCTCGGTTCGCGTGCATGGCTTTCCTTCTTTCCAGGGATAAAAATTTGAATAGTGGCGTGGAGCAGTGACCAACTTACCGTTTTCGTTGATCTCGTTGATCGTTGATAAGAAAAAGAATGTGTAACATTGTCCTCCAGTGTTATCAGATATATGTTATATTGCAGACAGTAGTTGCGTCACTGGCCGCTTTAGTGCCTTGCATCACACTAACAGATATGCAAAGCTTATCTGATTATGTGTGCGTAACTACATGAAAATAACGCTTATTATTCGTCACTGCGCATTGAGTGCGCAATATGCTAGAGCGTAATATGAACTTTTCATAACTCTTCCTGCGAAGGTCATAACAAACTGGGCGAATCAGGTCCACCGGCCATTCACGCCTGACGCGCGCACAGGGTGCAAATCACGGTGGGTCAGCTTATTACCCCGCTGTGTCAGTGACGGCGGGTCCGGCCGCCGCGTCACGTCCGTTACGGTCGGTACACCGAGCCGTGACGGCCGCCGCCGCCGCCCGATGGGGTGACGCCGCCGCCCAGCCGGCTGTCCGGCGGGACAGTCGGCTGCCTCTCGTCTCTCTCCGCTCCCCGACGCCGCTGCATTAATTAGCATAGCCATGTCGCGGCGGGCGCGCCTAACCGAGCCGAGCGCGGCTAACCGAGGTGGTACCAAGGTCAGAGCCAATGAACCCGGGGTCAGGAGTCGGGACAGGGTTAAAGCGTGGCGCGGGTGGGGACTAAAGGAGGTCAGGGCCATTGGTGCGTGAAGACCTGGTGTCGGAGCCCGGCTCGTGTCTCGCCGGCGGCCTGCTGGCTCGCCGGCGGCCGGCGCCGTGTAGGGAGAAAGCCGCAGTAGTCTGGCGACCCGACTGAGCGCGACTTAGCGCCTGCCAACTTCCTGCCTGTCTGGTTGTGATCCGTTAGCGGTGCCGGTGTGGCCGTCCCGTGGAGCTGGGACAGCTGCAGTGTCGGCTATGGAGCTGGGACAGCTGCAGTGTCGGCTGTGGAGCTGGGACAGCTGCAGTGTCGGCTGTGGAGCTGGGACAGCTGCGTGTCGGCTGGGGAGCTGGGACAAGCTGCAGTGTCTGCTGTGGAGCTGGACAGCTGCAGTGTCGGCTGTGGAGCTGGGACAGCTGCAGTGTCTGCTGTGGAGCTGGAACAGCTGCAGTGTCGGCTGTGGAGCTGGGACAGCTGCAGTGTCGGCTGTGGAGCTGGGACAGCTGCAGTGTCGCCGTGGAGCGGCAACAGCTTGCAGTGTCGGCGCGTGGAGCTGGGACAGCTATGCAGTGTCGGCGGTGGAACTGGGTCACTGCAGTGTCGCTGTGGAAGCTGGGACAGCTGCAGTGTCGGCTAGTTGGAGCTGGAACAAGCTGTAGTGTCGGTTCGTGGAGCTGGACAGCTGCACAGTGTCGGCCGTGCGAGCTGGGGACAGCCTGCAGTGTCGGCTGTGGAGCTGGGACAGCTGCAGTGTCGGCTGTGGAAGCTGGAAGCGCAGTTGTCGGGGCCGTGGAGCTGGGACAGCTCAGTGTCGGGCTGTGGAGCTGGGACAAGCTGCAGTGTCGGCTTGACTGGGACAGCTTGCAGTGTCGGCTTGTGGAGCTGCAGCTTTAGTTGTCGGCTGTGGAGCTGGACAGCTGCAGTGTCGGCTGGGGAGCTGGACAGCTGCAGTGTCGGCTGTGGAGCGGGAACAGCTTGCAGTGTCGGCCGGGAGCTGGGACAGCTGAAGTTCGCCGTGGAGGCTGGACAGGCTGCAGTGTCGGCTGTGGAGCTGGGACAGCTGCAGTTGTCGGCCGTTGGAAGCTTGGGACAGCTGCAGGTTCGGCTTGGAGCTGGGACAGCTTGCAGCTGTCGGGCCGTGGAGCTGGACAGCTGCAAGTTCGGCTGTGGAGCTGGGACAGCATGCCAGTGTCTGCTGTGGAGCTGGGTCAAGCTGCAGTGTCGGCTTTGGAGCTGGAACAGCTGCAGTGTTCGGCCCGTGACTGGGACAGCTTGCAGTGTCGGCTGGAGCAATGGGACAGCTGCAGTGTCTGCTGGGGAGTGAGGTCAAGCTGCTGTCGGCTGTGAGCTGGGAACAGCTCAGTATCGTCTGTGGAGCTGGGACAGCTGCAGTGTCGGCTGTGGAGCTGGGACAGCTGCAGTGTCGGCCGTGGAGCTTTGACAGCTGCAGTGTCTGCTGTGGAGCTGGGACAGCTGCAGTGTCGGCCGTGGAGCTGGGACAGCTGCAGTGTCGGCTGTGGAGCTGGGACAGCTGCAGTGTCGGCTGTGGAGCTGGGACAGCAGCCTGTAGTGATCCGACGCCTGTGGAGCCCTGGGAGCCAGCCTGTTAAAGTGTCGCGATGTCTGGCAGACTCTCGGAGACCAGCATCGCAACGCTGCCTCCGCTGTGGAGCTGGGGACAGCTGCAGTGTCTGCTGTGGCAGCTGGGTCAGCTTGCTAGTGTCCGGCACGTGGCAGCTGGACAAGCTGCACGTCTGTCGGCTGGAGAGCTGGGACAGCTCGACAGTGTCGGCTGTGGAGCTTGGCGGACAGCTGCACAGTGTCGCTGTGGAGCTGGGACGCTGCAGTGTCGGCTGTGGGTGGGACAGCTGCCAAGTGTCGGCGTGCGAGCTGGACAGCTGCAGGTCTGCCGTGGAGCTGGGACAGCTTGCAGTGTCGGGCTGTCGGAGGCTGGGACAGCTGCGTGCGGCTGTGGAGCTGGGACAGCTGCAGTGTCGGCTGTGGAGCTGGGACAGCTGCAGTGTCTGCTGTGGAGCTGGGACAGCCGACAGGCGGACGCGGCTTCACGTGCCGCTGAGCGGCTCCCACGTCCTCACTGAGCGTCTCGTCACGCGGCCGGCGGGGCCGACCATCGCCTCGACTGGTCTCGTGGGTAAAGCTTTCCACTCGGTGTCAACACCATAATGGGTGACACCGAACTCCACACCAGCACCAGAATGCTCGACACTGAAGCCTGCATAGAATAGCACCAGAATGACCGACACTGAAGCCTATAATAGCACCAGAATGATCGACACTGAAGCCTATAATAGCACCGCAGTGGCTGACTCTCGGCTTTAAATGCGACAGCAGTCAGCATCGCTGTGTTTGGGCCTGCCCAGGTTAGCTAACGCTGCGATTAGAATACGTCATCGCTTAGTTTGAGCCTGCCAGAGTCAGTACTCATGACTGTGCAGTCATAACTCGCAAAGCTGACTTCCTGTTATACTGATACTGTCGGTGATGACGATGGCAGAGATTACGGATGACGTCAGTGACGGCAACGTCACCTGGCGAGTCCGAGCGATAGAAGCTGTCCACTGCAAGCTCACATTGCTAGGGCTGGTCAGTGGTCAGGTCGGCTGAAATACTGATCTGACTGCGGGTCACTGCATCGACAGTGGACACACTAAGCCAATGTGCCCACCTGACCGGCCCACGCCTATCTTTGCATAAACACGACGGCAGCATTCCAAGTAACACATTCAACGTCGCACTGACCGTCCGATTTGCGTTCTACACGGTACAACCCCCCGGCTTACCGGCCATGTATTCAACAGATGCATGCACGCCGCGCGTGTCATTCGGCTGCAGTGGTACGTCATTGTACTGCAGTGGCAAGGAGCCGGTTATCAGCGCGCTGTCACGCCGGTCTCTGACTGCGGGTCAGACCTCGCTGTCACGCCGGTCTCTGACTGCGGGTCAGACCTTCGCTTGTCACGCCGGTCTCTGACTGCGGGTCAAGACCTCTCCGCTGTCACGCTGGTCTCTGATGCGGGTCAGACCTCTGCTTGTACGCCGGTCTCTGACTGCGGGTCAGGGACCTTACCGCTGTCACGCCGGTCTCTGACTGCGAGTCAGACCTCGCTGTGTCACCGCCGGGTGTCTTGGAACATGCGGGTCAGACCTACGCTGTTCACCGCGGTCTTCGGACTGCGGGTCAGAATCCGCTTGTCACGCGGTCTCTGACTGCGGGTCAGACCTCGCTGTCACGCGGTCTCTGGACTGCGGGTCAGACCTCGCTGTCAACGCCGGTCTCGACTGTGGGTCAGACCTCGCTGGGCACGTCCGCCGCCGGTCGTCTGACTGCGGGTCAGCCTCGCTGTCACGCCGGTCTCTGGACTGCGGGTTACGACCTCTTGCATGTCACGCCGTCTTCTGACGCGGGTCAGACCTCGCTGTCACGTGCTGGTCTCTGATCTGCGGGTCAGACCTCGCTGTCACGCCGCGGTCTCTTGGACTGCGGGTCAGGACCTCGCGCTGTCACCGCGAGTTCCTCTGACTGTTGAGTCAGACTCGCTGTCACGCGCGTCTGACTGTGGTGCAGACTGGACGGCGGACAGATGAACAGCCATGCTCTGCTTTTATGTAACTCTTGTCCAAAAGTCTGTCAAGTACAGCACGGCTTTCAGCCAGTTAGTATCAGCAGCCAGGGGCGGATCAGGGAGGGGGCACGGGGCCATGCCCCCAAGAACTGAGTACTATGATTTTGCCCCCCCCCCCCCAAAAAAAAAAAGGTCGGACCAAATTGAAAATTTATCGCGTAAAAAAATTGCCTTGGTGCAAGAGGGTTATAAAATCCAGCTTGTTCACAGTCAAAAACTTGAAAAATAAATTTTTCGGCCGCCGCTTCGACTAAGAGAGCATCGATCTATTAAGTTTGGCAATTGCCTATTACAAATTTTTGAAAAAATAGGAAAGCGAATTAGGTTACATTTAGTGTCTGCAGAGCTTCTCCCTGGCTGGTTGATTTACTTGACCACAGATTTACCACGCTTTACTATTAGACAGATACCACGCCACAGAATTACTGACCACCTGACCACGCCGGCGCCCCTCCGTGACTGCCCTTCTCCGGACCATGACGGGCCGTCCCTCCGACTATTGATGTCGCGCCCCAACAACACCCTGTTGAAGGCACGGACGGACGAGCACGTTGGTGGAATAGAGAGGTGGCGCCCTGGCCAAAATTTTCGCCAATATTCGGTGGCGCTCCAGTCGGATCGGCGTGGCACCTCGTGCAAGACACTTACTTGGTCCTGTGTTAATTTCTGGCAACGCCACTGATCCAAGCTCATGGGCGCCCCACTTTTCAAAATGTGGCGCCCCTTGATAACAGTTGCAATGGTGGCAAGATGCCTTCTGAGGCGGCAAGATGTCTCCCAAGGGCGACATGGTGCCTTCTAAGGTGTGCAGTTAAAACCGGTTCTAAGGGCTGTATAATACCCTCCGAGGGCGGGCAAGGTGGTCTTATGAGCGGTCAAGACGTCTTCTATTGACCGGGCAAAATACTTTTTCGAGGTGCGGCATGATGCCTATACCAAGGGGCGGCATAATGCATTTTTGGCGGCTAAAGTTTTCCGAGGGCGGGGCAATATGTCTTCCAGGGCAGTAGCCAGCGATCTGGCCAATGGGGGTCCCGAACCTTGATTCCAGGGGCACCAAATGGAGATGAAGGGCCCTACAAAACGACATTTTGATTAAGGCCGTTGCTTAGTGCACTCAGTTTCTGTATGACATCAGTTAGCGCGACTGTTTTTACAAAAAAAAAAAAAAAAATAAGCAAACGATATCGTGCGCAGTGAAACAGCCGTGTGTGTCTGGGTGGATGGATAGTACATTTTTTTTTTTGTCATTATCAGCCGACCCTCAATACTTAGTCGGTGACGCCCCTGCGAGTTGGATTGTCGTTTGAAATAACACGTGTTATTAGTTACTTATATGGTGTGTATATGCTACGGAAAGTGCGTGTTCTGTGTTTTTAATTGATTGAAGAGTGATTTTTGCTAGGTGGTCTGTTTAAATGTGATTTTTTCCCGAATTATTTTTTACCTTTTTTATTTATGGTTTTTTGTTTTTCGAAAAATGTGTTTTTCCCGTTTTTTTTTTTTCTGTCCGAAAAAAAGTGTTTTTCCCAATCCCTTTATTACTCGCAATGGCCAAATTTAAGATGAGTAAGCCCAAATCCGCGGAGAAAAAAAATGGGATACCTTTTTGCCAAAAAAAAGTTGCCCCCCCCCAAACCGAGCGGCTGGATCCGCCCCTGTCAGCAGCAAGCCTCGCCACGGCGGCCAATGCCAACCAGACCAGTGACCAGCTCTGTCAGAGTTGCTGCTGCTCGCTGACCATAGTGCAAACCGGGACATCTTGAGACGCGTCCGCTAGTCGTGCTCCACGTGTCTACAGCAGCCAGGCCTGCAGCTGCGACTCTACCAGGTCTGCCATAGGCTGTGTTTAATGTCTCCGCGCTGAACTGGTTGGATTGCGTCGGTCTGTACATCCAATCGTGGCGCGGTGTCTGAATTCCGTTATTCCAAACCAACATTTTTGCATTGGAGAGCAGGGTATAAACCAGGGAGATTAGTAGGCTGCGTCACACAAAGCTCGCGCTGCTCTCATGGTGGTCAGATAATGATCATGCCCGCTTATCCTGTTTGGCGCACGGTATTGTTTCTCATGAACTGCGAATAACCAGGGCTGTAGGTTCCTATTCAATTGGGGGCCTCAGCTCCCCCTAACTGAGGCTTACCAAGACTCCCCCCCCCCATTTTGACGAAGAAAGTGGGTCAAAGGTCCGGGGAGAAGTCTTGTATTTTGTGGATTTTGGATGGGAACTTTAAGTAGATATTTCTCCAACTCCAGCCCCCCCCCCCAATCTGCTATGGGATAATATACGCCCCGCCAATCATAGATCTGAACGGTGAAGAGAGAAGAATTGTATTGTATTAAGTATAAATCACCGAACTCAATTCCACACGAAATGTGTTTGTACAGTTCTGAAGTCAATAATAAAGTAAGCATGGCGATAAGACATGACACATAGTTTAAAACCCAATTTGCGCACATTATAATGATCAGCACACGAATTCACATCCGAAAAATCGAAACTAAAATCAGACTTTGCTTGAATCAGAAAGTCGATCGCTCAGCTGTCCCTTAAATTGTGGGCTGACGAACATATCTGGTTGAACTCGTGGTGTGCAGCTCGTTTCATAACCCACGAGCAGCACGGTAGCGAAGCGACCTCTTGCCATCTCGTGTCGCTAAACCCGGCGGGTAAAATAGGGAAGGCCGCGTCCTGTTCTAGTGTGTTCCGTAGTGGGACAGCCTGGTCGACAGTGGGTCACAAATATCTCCGGCGACGACTCTCCGGCTCAGCGGTGCAGCGGACTTTGTGGAGAAGGCAGAGAGTTTGGTAGAGGACGAGGTTAGGAGCATAACCGTACTGCCGTCTGTATATAGGGCCTTGGTCTGTATTGCGGTGAATCTAAGTTATAGGTAATTGGCCAACTCACTTACTGTCATTTCGTGCTCGCTGGCTATGTGTTATTTTGATTTAGTTGTGTAAAAAATTTACCATTTGGATTTAATTTTACTGGAAATGTTTGACAATTAAGTTTTAGAGTTGTCTTGTTTGGGCAGGATGAAGATGCAATGAGGCACTCAAATCCAACAACTTTGTATAACTTATGACTAGTTTCATCGACGATACTATTGCATTTATCAACGAACCATCGGTCTTCTGTAAAGATATGTAATCATTAAGTGTCATCTCAATCTAAATAGTACGGAGTACGGACTTCGCCACGATTAACATGAAAAACATACGAACGACGTTGTCACAGTATTGTTGTGTTTTTGGATACCGACAGTATTGGTAGGGGGTATGCTGGGAAGCCGGTAAATACCGTGTCGCTTGCTAAAGAATGTCCATCGTGAGTAACTGCTTATATAATGGTGAACTGGGCAGCTTTGATCGACTGATTTGCCTTTTCCTTCAGTTTGCATGCATGCGCCGGGCTGAGAGGTATTTTTGTCTCGCCATTTGCCTGTCAGTGTCGCTCACTGTTTGCTGATAAGCGCAGTTCTGATCGATATAGCTGCTATTATTGCTCGGGAGCACTGTGGGCTGACGGTTCAAATCGCATGCTACACTTAACGCACCCCAGCCCGTTAAAAGCAGATTTTGTCGCGGTCACACTGGGAAAAGGCGCTTTATCACACAGCATACAGGCAGTCGATTCATGTGAAAGTGCAGGACGATACGCCTGGCTGCCATGGGCTACGCCTCATGGACCCCAAGGCACCAGGCCTGATAAGCCTTCCAGTAATAACACTTCTCTCAAATAATTGCATCGTTTTCTCGGAGGCGTCTGACCGTATCGTTACGTGGCGAGATTCGGCGAGAGTAAACGGCGAGATTCGGCGAGAGAGAAAGAGAGTGGACGCGGCGAGGCGGGTCTAATGGGCATGACCAGTGGCATCCTCCATCGTGAACCATTGCACAACGGTAGCCGCCGCTGGCTGCGCAGAAACATGCTGGTATTTGAACGGCCAAAGGATTTTCCGAGCTGCTGTGTATCAGCTGATGTATACATACACGATAACGCGAGCTGATGTTGGTGCGTGGTGCATATGCTTATGTACTGTATACAGTTGTGACCGCCCTAAAAGTAAAACACAGATCATCATCATTATATATGATATACGCAGCGCTGATCATTTCGGCTGTGTCGGCTGGGGAGTGTGACGCTGGGCTGACTCTGACTGTAGACTGATCTGTCGTTGATCTGCTGCGGGCTGACTGTGGACTGATCTGTCGTTGATCTGCTGTGGGCTGACTGTGGACTGATCTGTCGTTGATCTGCTGCGGGCTGACTGTGGACTGATCTGTCGTTGATCTGCTGCGGGCTGACTGTGGACTGATCTGTCGTTGATCTGCTGCGGGCTGACTGTGGACTGATCTGTCGTTGATCTGCTGCAGGCTGACTGTGGACTGATCTGTCGTTGATCTGCTGTGGGCTGACTGGACTGACCTGTTGTTGATCTGCTGTGGGCTGACTGGACTGACCTGTTGTTGATCTGCTGCGGGCTGACTCAGTATCCGTCACCGTCTGTGTTTCAGAATGACCATCACCATTAGCCGCGGTAACCAGCTGCCGTTCAAAGGCTTCTTCGTACAGGTGCGGCACGCCGACGACCCGGACAATTCGCCGGCGCTGGGCCGCTTCATGACCCGACAGCACTCCACGGTGACCTGCCAGCCCGGCGAGGCGGTGAGTGTGTGTGATGGGGAGGGACTGTGACCTGCCAGCCCGGCGAGGCGGTGAGTGTGTGTGTTGTGGAGGGACTGTGACCTGCCAGCCCGGCGAGGCGGTGAGTGTGTGTGATTGGGAGGGACTGTGACCTGCCAGCCCGGCGAGGCGGTGAGTGTGTGTGATGGGGAGGACAGGACTCGTGTCATGTGACGTCTACCGAGTGAGTGTTGCTGCCGCACAAGGCCGCCAGGCACAGAGTGGGATGGCGTCTCTAAAACTCCGACGGCCACGAGCAGGCGGAGATGACTCGTTTGTGAACAGGTGATGACGCAGCAGGGAAAAAATGCCCCGCCATCGTGTGTCGGGATGTGCTTCAAGGACTTTCTATCTGCACGGTGCTGTCAGTTTTCCACGTAATGCTAAACAAATCGGGTAAAAGTCGAGGGGCTCGCGGTAAACTGACCTTGTGTGTCCTCTTCACTTTCATGATGTTATGAGCTATCGGCGATTAACTGCTGATCTGCTCAAAACGTTAGCAGTAGTCGTTTCCGGCAAATGACTCCTATTTGCCCAGTTTTTCACCGTCCCTGTGTGTTGAGTCCCGCTGACCCGTGTGTGTATGTGTGTCTACACGCAGAACGGCATCAGCCACGCGGACAGCAAGGAGAAAGAGTTGGTGACGTTGCTGTGGCTGTCGCCGCTGGCGCTCGACCGCGACGTGCTGTTCCGCGTCAGCGTCGTGCGCGACTACAACACCTACTGGGTGGGCTACGACTCAGCAGTGGTGCGGGTTCTGCGGGAGGCGACCCCGGCCCGGCCAGACGAGCCGCCAGCTGCGGTACCGACACAGGCCCCGACACCGCCGCCGACACAGGCGCCGACCCAGGCTCCGACACAGGCCCCGACCCAGCCACCCGTCCCGACCGAGAGGGAGGAGGAGGCTCCGGTGAGTGATGACGTCATCGGTCTGACGTCACTGGCCCCTGCTGTAGTCGCCGCTCTGTTGACAGGGGCTCCAACGGGAGAGCTGGTGTGCACGCTCTTTATGATGACGGTGTCGCTCGTCCGACTGTCCGGCTGGTATGGGGCCAGGCTCGCGTGACTCAGGGCCGTGCTATTAGCCTTTGTGAGTCATCTCTTACAGCCGCCTGATAAAAACAGTAGCGAAAATGTGATGGTTATGAATCATCTTGCATGACCATAATCATTCGCAGTGTCGCAAACTGGTTTGGTGTGTTAGGATGAAGATGTGCTGTTGCTTGTGTTGAGCGTCGCGCCATCTGGCCGCGTCTGGCTGTGGTTTGTTCGACATATGGCAGGTTTTCTCCCGCCCTGACCTGACCTCCCGACAGGTACAGCCGTCCGCTGCTGAGCCAGCCGAGCCTTCCAGACCGACCGACTCTGCGCCCTGTACCGAGGTACGTGTCTGCTGCCCGCCGCTGTGTTGTCTGTGTTGTGTTAGCCGGCGCTCGCAGTCAGCTGTGTTGTGTCTGTGTTGTGTCTGTGTTGTGTCTGTGTTGTGTCTGTGTTGTGTCTGTGTTGTGTGTGTCTGTGTTGTGTCTGTGTTGTGTTGTTTGTGTCTGTGGTTGTGTCTGTGTTGTGTCTGTGTGTGTTTGTGTTGTGTTCTGTGTTGTGTCTGTGTTGTACTGTGTTGTGTCCTGTGTATGTGGTCTGTGTTGTGTCTTGTGTCGTTCTGTGTTGTTGTGTTGTGCTGTTGTTGTGTCTTGTGGTTTGTGTCCTGTGATTGTGCTGTGTTGTGTCTGTGTTGTGTCTGTGTTGTGTCTGTGTTGTGTCTGTGTTGTGTCTGTTGTTGTGTCTGTGTTGTGTCTATGTTGTTCTGTGTTGTGTCTGTGTTGTGTCTGTTGTTGTTCTGTGATTGTGTCTGTGTTGTGTTGTGTTGTGTCTGATGTTGTGTCTGTGTTGTGTCTGTGTTGTGTCTGTGTTGTGGTCCTGTGGTTGTGTCTGTGTGGTGTCTGTGTGTGTCTGTGTTGTGTACAGTGTTGTGTCAGCTGGCGCTCGCAGTCCAGCTGTGTTATGTCTGTGTTGTGTTGTGTCGTGTCTGTGTCGTGTCTGTGTTTGTCTGTGTTGTGGTCTGTGTTGTGTCTTGTGTTTGTGTCTGTGGTTGTGGTCTGTGTTGTGTCCTGTGTTGTGTCGTGTTGTGTCTGTGTTGTGTCTGTGTTTGTGTTCATGGTCGTTGTGTCTGTGTTGTGTCTGTGTTGTGTCTGTGTTGTGTCTGTGTTGTGTCTGTGTTGTGTCTGTGTTGTGTCTGTGTCGTGTCTGTGTTGTGTCTGTGTTGTGTCTGTGTTGTGTCTGTGTTGTGTCTGTGTTGAGTTTGTGTTGTGTCGGTCGTCTGCGTCTCGGACCGCTAGTTGCTGTGCCGTGCTGAGGTACTGCTGGGACGCGTCTCGCGTTATATTCTCGCCATCTGTGGCGGGCCGGTCTCCGTTACCTCCTCCTCGTGTATGGCACTGGCATGGTGTGGTCTGGCGGCTTTGTGCTGCGGTCTGGACTATCCGGCCCTCAGCCCACCTCACACCGACCTACACCGTTACCCCGGTCCCCACACACACACACACCACCACCAATGACGACGGCATGGCGTCAAATTGTCAACACCCTGCTAGCTTGTCGGTAGATATATGTGGATGGTTGATATGTGCTTGATTATTCATGACTTATCGTTTTCTCTTATCCGAATATTTGTGCCTCATGAAATTACGTATTACAAACAAGAGCTTATGCAATATTGTCTCTAAGGCTGCCGCACACTGCGCCATTCGCCGCTCAATATCACTGCGAAATTCCGCCTCTGGCAAACGCGGCGACACTGCGGACTATCGTCCTTGTTCCGGCGGATTCGGCGCTGACCGCTCCCCGGGACCCCGCCCCACCGACCTTCAGCCTGTCTCCCTATTCGCAACGCTTGATGGTTGTTATTCAGCGAAGATATGAGTTTAGAACCATGAAACTTGCACATAACATATTTAACAGTGGCAAGAACATGCTGTGCAAAATTTGTTCCACTATCTTGTTTACATTCTCCACTGTTAACCCTTATAAATGCTGCCTGTTCGCAGTTTCGCGTCGTTCAGCCAAGGAAAAGCTGGTCCTGACCATTTTTTTTTCCTGCCGTTCTACCGACCTACAATGGGCGCGTATAACTTGCGTTTTGCATCGTTTCGGCTGCTGCGGACGCGGAAAGTCACTAAAATGAGCTGAAAGTAGTAGCGATATCGCGGACTCCGCGCGCCGAATGTAGCAGTGTTCGGCCGCCTTTAAACCCCCAAACACCTCTAATACGTATACGAGTGTTGGCAGCCCGTTATTATTGTTCATCGCGGCTGAAGTTGAAACTTAGATAGTCACCGGCTCCCGTCTGACTGTTTCCTGCCCGCCACAGAACTGTGACGCCGGCGATGACGACTCGCTGACCTCTGTCTATGACGGCTGCGGCTCGACGGTGGGCTGTTTCGCCGCGTCGGACGGCTGCGTGGCCACCCGCAGCTGCGAACTGCTGGTGACGTACGCTCTGCGCGCCGACGGCCGCTACCAGCTGCAGCTGTACGGCCGGCAGCAGTCGCCCGGCTACCTGGCTGTCGGCCTCTCCACAGACGCCGTCATGGTGAGTAGGGTGCTGCTGCTGACATCTGGCGGCACAGAGATGAAGCTCTGTACTCGCCTGTGGCTGGGTTTACTGGGCCTGACTGTAACTATAGCAGCGCGACTAATTTTGGTGTGGTTTCGTTGGACTTGGAGGCGTCAGGCGAGTGAAGAGTTTCAACTTTTTCTGCTGACCTTACGATATTTAATTATCAGAGTGCTAATAACGAGGGGCGGAAGTACGATGCTGTATAGGCTTGTTCCATTTAGTGTCTGCCTGAGCTTCATTTGACCTCGGTCTGACCCGTCCCCAGGGAGATGATGATGTGATATACTGCGCGGACAGCGGGTCCGGCGGCTACGAGGTCAAACACGCCTACAACAACGCTGTGCCGAAGCGGGCCTCCGTTGTGGAGGTCGAGACTGAGGTGAGGAGACCCCGCCACTGCGCAGAATCAGCACGCCTGTCCAGTGCGCAGCCCAGCCGCTCTGGCTGCAGTCTAGTTAGTATATTGGATGGGTTTGCACTTTGTAGGAACTGAGCGACAACTTTGAAAAAGATGCTTCGAATACAGCTACTTCTTTTGATCGATTTCTTCTGACTATATTATCTTTACCTGATGTCTATAATACTATCATTCCTGCCGTGACATGTGTTCGCTGATGGATTGCTAGCATGACTCTTCTCTCATTAAAGGGTGAGCTGGTGCGATGGTTGTATGACTCTGAGCCTGTCTCGAAGGAGGGTGAGCTACTGTGATAATAACGTGACTGTATTTCTCACAGGCGGCTGAACTGGTGGCTGAGTTGCGTACCAACTATCGTGACGGCTTCCTGCGCTGTGACTTCTCTCACGCGGCCCGCTACACGGTGGACCGCCGCACAGTGGACCTATCCTCCGGCGACCTGCACCGCCGCATCAGTGGACCTATCCTCCGGCGACCTGCACTGAATGGTGGCCAGCCGGTCCAGGTTAGTCAGACGCCGCACAGTGGACCTCTCTCCGGGAACCTGCACCTGATGGTGGCCAGCGGACCAGGTTGTCAGACCGCCGCACAGTGACTATCCTTCCGGCGACCTGCACCTGATGGTGGCCAGCGGACGAGGTTAGTCAGACCGCGCATCATGGACCTGTCCTCCGGCGACCTGCATGATGGTGGCAAGCGGACCAGGTTAGTCCGAACGGCCGCACAGTGGACCTGTCCTCCGCGACCTGCACCTGATGGGTGGCCAGCGGACCAGGTTAGCCAGACGCCGCACAGTGGGACCTGTCCTCCGGGACCTGCACCTGGATGGTGGCCAGCGGCCAGGTTAGTCAGACCGCGACAGTGGACTGTCCTCCGGCGGACCTGCACCTGTGGTGGCCAGCGGACCCGGTTAGCCAGACCGCCGCACATTGGACATGTCCTCCGGCGACCTGCCACGCTGATGGGTGGCCCAGCGGACCAGGTTTAGTCAGACCGCCGCACAGTGGAAGCCTTGTCCTCCGGCGACCTGCACCTGATGGTGCCAGCGGACGCAGGTTGTCAGACGCCGCAACAGTGGACTATCTCACGCGACCTTGCACCTGAAATGTGGCCAGCGGACCAGGTTAGTCAGACCGCCGCACAGTGGACCTGTCCTCCGGCGACCTGCACCTGATGGTGGCCATTTTACATCTGCAGCTGGCCCTCTGTTTCAGACGGATTGCAGATTGAGTGGGATGGATACGTTTGAAAACAATATCTAAAAATGCGCTTTCTATGTTGGGTTGCTGAACAACGTGCTCATATAGGTTGAGGTCTGTGACTGATTTTATATGTATTAATTTATTATGTTGGATATAATTAACTCATCTTTCTGGTGAATCGGACACGAACTGCACACTGTGCATACAAGTTATTCGCCTCGCATGCACAGTGCATTAATTCCCTGTGACATAGTTGACATTGAAATACTGTTTTCCTAGTTTAAATTATTTCGTTTTAGTCTGTGTACCGCTGTGGCTGACCTTCTTTTCCTCCCCGTGTGTGCTGTTTCAGCGGCTGGTGGCGGGCCCGGTTACCCCTCTGGTGGCTGACCCCTGTGTGTGCTGTTTCAGCGGCTGGTGGTGGGCCCGGTTACCCCTCTGTAGCTGACCCCTGTGTGTGCTGTTTCAGCGGCTGGCGGTGGGCCCGGTTACCCTAGGGGGTGGCCGGGGGGACGTGGTGGCGACCCCTGTGTCGCCGGGCGTCAGGGCGGCTGGCGGCGGCGGCGACCCACGCGTGATGCTGGAGCGCCTGTGGTGCTGTTTCAGGCGGCTGGCGGCGGGCGCCGGTGACTCACTGGGCGTGGGGGGCCTGTAGGGTGACCCGCGGGTGTCGCTGCGCGGCGGGCGTGGCCTTAACCGAGCTGCTGGTGGCTGACCTTCCCTCTTCCGCTCGTCTTTCAGCCGCGGCCCGCCGGGACCCGTTACCCCTCTGCTATCTGCACTCCTCTGTTGTGTCGCTGTTCAATGCGGTCCTGGCGGTGGCCCTCGGTTACCACTTCTGTGTCGGAGCTGAACCCCTGTCTGTGTGTGTTTCAGCGGCTGGCGGGCCGGCGGCCCAGTTACCCTTCTCCTGTAGCCTGACCCCTTGCCCTGTGCTGTTTCCATGCGCGGCTTTGCGTGGCCCGCGTTACCACTCGTGCTGACCCCTGCTGTGTGCTGTTCATCCTAGCCCGGCTGGTGTGGGCCCTTGGTTACCACTCCCCCCTTCATCTCTGGTGGCTGACCTCTCTGTGTGTCTGTTTCCACCGCTGGTGCGGGCTCGTTAACCCTCCTCTGGTCTGAACCACCTGTGTGTGCTGTTTTCCTCAGCGGCTGGCGGCGGCCCTGCGTTACCCCTCCCCTCTGTGGCTGACCCCTGTGTGTGCTGTTTCAGCAGCTGGTGTGGGGCCCCCGGTTATTCCCCACTCTGGTGGCTGACCCTTCTCTTCTCCCCTCGTTGTGCTTTCGTTTTCCATCGCGGTCTCTGGCGCGGACCCGGTTCCATCCCCTTTCTGGTGGCTACTGCTGTTGTGTGCTGTTTTTAAGCGCTGGCGGCAGGGCGCGCGGTGAGCGCCGTCTGGGGCCCGTGACCTCGTTGGGCTGGTTGTCAGGCGGCGGCGGCGGGGCCGGTACCCCTCTGAAGCTGACCCCCTGTGTGTGCTGTTTCAGCGGCTGGCGGTGGGCCCGGTTACTCCTCTGGTGGCTGACCCCTGTGTGTGCTGTTTCAGCGGCTGGCGGCGGGCCCGGTTACCCCTCTGGTGGCTGACCCCTGTGTGCTCTGTTTCAGCGGCTGGTGGCGGGCCCGGTTACCACTCTGTTCGGCGGGCGAGCGGGGCTCCTGTTCAGCTGCAGTCTCAGCGGGAGGTGGTCGCGGAGAGCAGCCTGCTGTTCCGTCTGCACGGCGCTCTGATGATCGGAGCCTGGCTCGGCACGGCCAGTCTCGGCATGCTGCTGGCCAGGTACTACAAGCAGACGTGGGCCGGTAGGAAGCTGGCCGGCATGGACCTCTGGTTCCAGGGCCACCGCACGCTGATGATGCTGACCGTGCTGCTGGCCATCGGCGGCCTGGTGTGCATCGTGCTGCAGCTGGGCGGCTGGACCAGCACGCCGCTGCTGGGAGGGCCCGGCGCCAGCCCACACCCGCTGCTCGGTGTTCTCTGCCTGGCGCTGGCGCTGCTGCAGCCGCTGATGGCAATGTGCCGCTGCCACCCGGGCGCGCCTCGCCGCGCCATCTTTAACTGGCTGCACTGGATGGTCGGCACGGCCGCCCACATCCTCGGCGTGGCGGCCGTGTTCTTCGCCGTGGAGCTGCCGGTCGCCGAACTGCCCGACTGGACCTACTGGGTGCTGGCTGCCTTCGTGCTGTTCCACGTGCTCACCCACTTCATTCTGTCGGTGAGTGAGGCTGTGGAGCGGGTGGAGTCGAGTGTTTTGGACCAAGTCACCTCCGCTGCTGTGTCTGAATGTATTCCAGCGATAAAGACAGCCCCGTCTTCATTGTTGTTGGAGGAATTCGATTGAGGACGGTGTCCTTTGTTTCGCCATAACATGACAATTGTGTGATACCTGGCCTTTAAAGTAGCTGTCTTAACAGTTGTATTCACGGACGCCATGCAACTGTTGCTGTTGCTGCGGCGCCCCTAAATCCCAGTCATCATCACACATTTTGACCTCCACTGAAGAAGAATGATCAGTCTCTCAATACATTGACACTGGTAGCTGTTACGATAACCTCGGCCGAGCCCGACTTATCCTGAGTGCAGTGTTGGTTTGTATGTGTTTGCTGGTGAGCGGTGTCACTGCTGCAGTTTGTGTGCCTCCGCTGTGGATCAGCTGTTCTAACGGCTGTGTGTTGCTGAGTTGGCGCAGTATTGGTCCTGTTCTAACGGCCGTATGTTGCTCAGTTGGCGCAGTATTGGTCCTGTTCTAACGGCCGTATGTTGCTCAGTTGGCGCAGTATTGGTCCTGTTCTAACGGCCGTATGTTGCTGAGTTGGCGCAGTATTGGTCCTGTTCTAACGGCCGTATGTTGCTCAGTTGGCGCAGTATTGGTCCTGTTCTAACGGCCGTATGTTGCTCAGTTGGCGCAGTATTGGTCCTGTTCTAACGGCCGTATGTTGCTGAGTTGGCGCAGTATTGGTCCTGTTCTAACGGCCGTATGTTGTTCAGTTGGCGCAGTGCTGGTCGGACCGGGCGATGCACAGCCAGAAGGGCGGTGGCGGTGAGGCGTACAACATGCGGGATATGGGCATGAGCAGCTACCACGTCTACCAGACAAACCAACCACAGGAGGCGCCGGTGAGTCAACAAAACACACAGATCATGTGTACCAGACGGACCGGCCACAGAAGGCACCGGTGGTGTAACATAACACACAGGACGCATACAACACACAGATCATGTGTACCAGGCGGACCGGCCACTGTAGGCACCGGTGGTGTAACACAACACACAGGACACATACAACACACAGATCATGTGTACTAGGCGGACCGGCCACAGTAGGCACCGGTGGTGTAACACAGCACACTGACACAGGACGCATACAACACACAGGCAACACAGAAACAAACCGCTTACTACGGTACACAGGAGTGATTATCGGTGTCTGTTTTCTTCAGTTTGTATGTGCGCTTGAAATCCAGATTTTCTCAGTCATAAACACGATTAAACACTGACTCAGGTATTCTGTTGAAGACACTTCCACAGTGCCTTTTTGAAGGCGCTATTTACTTTGTGTAGCCCGCTGTGTCATAGTGGGAATCAGCTAACTTGCTGTGACTTTGCTCTAGTCTGTATGACTGGTGTGCTGCCCTCACTGTCCGTCTGACCGCCGTCTGTTCGTCTTGTTTGATGTTGCAGGGCTCCACGCTGCGCCGCACCGTGCTCGGTATCTACATCGTCGTCAACCTGCTGTTCGTGGCGCTGCTGATCTGCATGGTGGTGCTGGCGCCGGCCGACAAATGGCTCGACGCCATCATGTAGAGGCCGCTCTGTCGTCTCTGTCTACAGGCGTGTCGGCGCGCTGATATCCGAGTACAGGCGTGACGGTGTGACGGCCAGGCACCAGCTGCTAATGCAGGGTATCGTCTCCCAGAGCGACTCGGGAAGGGCACAGGGTGGGCGTGGTCATGTCCTGCGCCGCCGGCCGCGCAGACTGACTGTTCCCAGTGCAGGCCGCACTGCCCTGACCGGCCGACGGGTGAGAGTGTGGAGGACAGCCGAGCGGATACGTCTGCGATGCCGCACTGCCCTGACCGGCCGACGGATGAGAGTGTGGAGGACAGCCGAGCGGATACGTCTGCGATGCCGCGATACCGTGCGTCGGAGCAGGACAGACCGGCCGCCGCTGTGCCCTGCGTCTATACGTCTATATCCCTACCCTACGTCTATGTGCCCTACGTCCGCTGTGGACCGGCCTCCGGACAGCTGAGAAGGACCGGCCTCCGGACAGCTGCGGAAGGACCGGCCTCCGGACAGCTGAGTAGGACCGGCCTCCGGACAGCTGGGAAGGACCGACCTCCGGACACGACACTGCTCTGTCTGCGGTACGGGGTGCTGAGCGGCCACTGTGAGAGGCGAACTGTGTTGGCGGGCCGCTGCGACAGTGACTGTGCTTCCTGGGCTCTTCTGCCCCCGAATCATACTCATTTTAACGAAGGGTTGTCGTCGTACCGTGTATTAACGAAAGATCAATGAGCTGGCGCGGATCTGATGTGGAATACATATTTTCAACAGTTGCGCTGTACCTGTTGCCTTTCGCGTATTGCATGTGTGATTGAAATGTGTGATTTGGTATTGTATGAGAACACCGGTACTCCAGCGATCAAAGAAGTCCACTGTCATGATTCCTATGTACATTCCGTCCTGATGAAGCCTGACCCTCTGGTATCTTGCCGGAGAAGATTGCGATGCTCCAGTTAAGTCAGTGACTTACGGTGCACGGTTGAATGTTGTATCAACAATTGCACCGACAGTTTGAGTGTTTGTATTTAATGTCGACGCATTTGCGATAATTGTCGAACGCCGATGTGTGTATGTTGTGGTTTATCTGCGATTTGTACTGTATTTTTACAGCCTGGTGCGCTTTGACCTTCCATCATTTGGACGGACAGCTCGTCCGTTCATTGGCAACGCAGCCGTCCATTGC
The DNA here is from genome assembly GCA_014673585.1 of Semibalanus balanoides. Classification (NCBI taxonomy): domain Eukaryota; kingdom Metazoa; phylum Arthropoda; class Thecostraca; order Balanomorpha; family Balanidae; genus Semibalanus; species Semibalanus balanoides. The sequence goes on from VOPJ01003743.1 coordinate 33,057, forward strand.
ATGACGCGCGCATTTTGCGGGTATACTGTTCATGCTCTTACAGAGAAGTTCGTAATGGAAGAGATGTACTTTTGGTATATTTTAACCGAAACATTCCACTGGTGTGTCGCCTGCATGTTTACGGAGATTTTTACAGATATTCTATCTACATATTTTTACGAATGTGTTCTAGCGATATTCTGATTAATACACTTGTTCTTCAGATGATAGTGTCGTGTACCTATACGTCTGGTGCTGCGTGTGCAGTGTGAAGATGCAACCAGCTGCGGATTCTCCATTCAACGCTATGATGTGGTATAACATGGAGCCACACGACATTAGACTTTGATAGGTTGGCACTGGGTAGATAATTTAACACGGCACACCACTCGCACGCGATGTAGTTTGTGTTTCGCTGTGAAGTTCGCTGCCTCCTGAACTTGACTGTTCTTTTTTAATGAAACGCCAGATGCTTTTAGGGTATTTTATTGCTGAGACATATTGTTTATCGCAATATTTGACTTAGCCAAGAGGAAAGCTGTTGTGGAGACGCGTACTGGTCGGCCAGAGTTGTTGATTAAATCAATGGATTGGAATTATGTCCCATCATGCGATCGACCCTACTGGGATCCTGCTAACGATCGGGGCTCACTACCGCCCGCCCCGTACTCACTTGGCGGATCCAGAACGTTGCCGTTGAGGGGAGGGGGGGGTACACGGGTGTTATTTATTGGGGAGGAGGTGGGAATCACAAAAAGTCGCACACAATTTGGAAAACTCATCGGATTTCACTTGCTTATCTTCTGCATTGATGACTGACTGATCAACCTTTCATGAGTACATATTGCTTATATTTTTATATATCAGGCAATGTATCAATTTTGCGCCGAGTTCAGGCCGTTTGGGGGGACATGGCTGCTTTGCCCCCCGCCCCTGGATGCGCCAGTGGCTGTACTCCGGCGGGGGTACTTCAGCTAAGTATGCTTTGGACTTCATGGCTATTCAGTTCAATTCAGTCCGGGAACTTTCACAAGTCCGGGGTACGGATGGCACCTGAGCGGCCGGCACTGGTGGCTCAGCCGAAATAAGGCAAACCGTCGCCGGCCCAGATCATGGCACGGCTCGGCGGTGCCCGGGATGGACTGCGGTGCAGCGGCGTGCCCAGCAGTGGGTCACATCCTCCGTCCCGGCGGCGGCGCCCCCACCGCAGGGACCGGCGCTGGCGGAGATGGCGTACGAGGCTGCTGAGACGGAGCCGTGGCCTGCAGGGGCGGCAGGCCGGCGTCGGGTCGGCGGGCAGTGCAGACTGCAGCAGGCCACTGCAGATGATGTCCATCAGTGCAGCGCATCTCCGCTCCCAGGCTCTGCAGCTCGGCCGGCCGCCGCTCCTGCTGACACGGCATCGGAGGTCACTGCCAGTGCGACGTGACGGAGATGGGAGCGCCACTGAGTGAGTCGGTACCAAAGCAGACGGCAGATACACGTCAGTCTGCACTCAGTCTCAGGCCGGGTGTGACAGGCAAACGCTCGTTTGTTCGGTAATACAACGCAATGACTATTGACTAATGAGGCTCAACGACGCGATATGGTTGATAGCGATTGGCCCTGTAAGTTGATAGTAAAAGCGGCGAAATTAAATTTCAGCAAAGTCATTCCCATGAGACATCGAGGTGAAACGACCAAAAACGCCTAGATACAGTATAACGTCCCGAAATTATTGTCGGATCCTTTCCAAAATGATCTCAAAAGATAGCCAGGGTCAATATCTAGCCAGGGTCAATATTGAACTTTGACCTCAAAGGTCAAAGTTCAAAATTAAGGTTGAGGTCACGGACGTTAGATGTTGACCCTGGCTATCTTTTGAGACCATTTTGGAAGGATCCGACAATAAACTCGGGACGTTATGCTGTACCCGGTCATTTTTGGTCATTTGACCTCGATTTCGACCTCCAATGTCGAAGGTCATAATGGAGGTTAGGATCACAGACGTTAGATATTGACACTGGCTTTCATTTGAGACAATTTTTGAAAGGACCCGACAATTAATTTGGGACATTATCTTGTACCCCGTCGTTTGACCTCGACTTTGACCTCCAAGGTCAAAGAAGGAAATTGAAGTTAGGTTCACGGACGTTAGATATGAACCCTGGCTATCATTTGAGTCCATATATAAAAGGATCCGGCAATATATTGTCTGGATGTTATGCTGTACCCCATCCTTTGACCTCGATTTTGAGCTCCAAGGTCAAAGCTCAAAATTAACTTTAGAATCATGGACGTTTGATATTGACCCTGGATATCAATTGAGACCATTTTGGACAGGATCCGACAATAAATTCTGGGATGTTATGCTGTACCCGGTCGGTTCCTTGGTCGTTTGACCTCGATTTTGACCTCCAGGCTCCAAGGTCAATGGTCAAAACTGAGGTTAGGCTCACGGACGTTAGATATTGACCCTGGCTATCATTTTATATAATTTTGGAAAGGATTCGACAATTAATTCGGGACGTTACGCTCTACCCGGACGTTGTTGATCAAGTCGTTTGACCTTGATTTTGACGTCCAAGGTCAAAGTTAAAATTGGAGTTAAGGTACATCGGACGTTAGAATATTGTATCCCTAACTTATCTTTTGAGACCATTTTCGGAAAGGATCCGACGAATAAATCTCGAGATGTTATGCTGTACCCGGTCGTTTTTGGTCGTTTGACCTCGATTCTGACCTGCCAAGGTCAAAGTTCAATATTGAGACTTACGGATCATGGACGTTAGATATTGGCCCTGGTTTTTACTTTGAGACCATTTTGGAAAGGAATCCGACAATAAATTCGGGACGTTATGCTCAGGTGGGCATTCGTTACTAAGAAAGTAGTTCCGTTACTTGTTACTCCGTTACTCATAAAAGTAGTTTCGTTACTCGTTACTCCGTTACTCATAAAAGTAGTACCGTAACTCGTTACTCCGTTACTTTGCAACAAATTTAACGGAAGTTACTTTAGTCCGTTACTCCGTTACTTTAGTTTAGCCCACGCCCCGCTACGGGGGGCAAAATTCTCTCCCTCCCAGATTTCTGGATAACTCAAAAACTGTGTGAAATATCGACGTAAACTGTACAGTACCTTTTCAACATTCAGTCTACCGTCTTTTTACCACAATTTTGATTCAATTGATGTAGTTACTTTGGGAGATAATGACCTTTAATGGTTCGTAATGTCNACCCTGACCCAACACGGGAGACTGGAAAACTATACCAGCAGCCAGACTAACTATAACAGCAGACAGACTCTAAGCCCATGGCTCGTGGATTCGAAGCCAAGCTGTCTACTGACTCATCTGTCCAGACCACCACTTATTGTTAAACCAATTATCATAATAAATTTCGAACCTTATGCAAATGTTGTAATGTGCTCAATGCTGTCTAATGTACCAAATTGTTATAATATTGCATGGTCCAAGAAGACACAAAACAAACACCAACGAAAGCAGTGAGCGAAACAAATATAAAATACAAGTTTAAGCACATATTATGACAACCTTTGCGAGCATAACTTCATATATTTCTACAAATGATGCGTTGCCCCTAAGCTGCAGCCAAAACAACAATCAACCACCAACCAACGCTACCAAACTACCGTGTTGGCATGAATAAGATACAACGGCCGGATACAACGTACAAAAATAAAAAAAAAAATAAAAAGGAGTGAATAAACGAACAGAAGAAATGATACGCACAAAACGTGAGTACTGTATACTGGGGTGACACTTATTTTGCGAAATTTGGAATTTGTATTGGGACGCCCCCGGAAAATGTGATATTAGCCGTTTTCACGATTACTTATTTTGCGCGAAATGTTTTAAAACATTGTAAAATGTTTTAAAATGTTTTAGTAGTAGCCGCTTTCACGATGGACTTATTTGCGTAAAAATGTTTTGGCCTCGTCCTACGGTCCCGTAGGGAGAGGCCAAAACATGTTTTTTTTTCGCAAATTAGTTCATCGTGAAAGCGGCTACTACTAAAACATTTTAACACATTTTGAAATGTTTTAAAACATTTCGCGCAAAATAATCCATCGTGAAAACGGCTACTACTAACAAAAACATCACCTGTAAAATTATTTAGAAACATATTAATATTTTGAGGTAGCGCAAAGGCTTAAAATATTACACGATCCCTCCATTTGTCCGCCATTGACTTTGGGGCGTTTAACGCCCCCTGATTAATTTTCGTAATAGCTCAACAACCGATAGAGCTATCAACGTAAAACTTCGGTTTCCTTTTGCTTCATCGATTTAACGTCTTTTGTGAAACAATAAAGCAATTTCGTTAAACAGAATTCGAGTTATAGTGAATTTAGTGCCGTCACTACTCATGAGTCTTACACCAAAATCAGCTAAACGTTAACAGACCGTTCAAATTACATATTTTAAGAAAAATGAAATCCAAAAAGGTCAAAAGATAGCAAAAAGCAAGAGATAGAACATGTGTGTCTCTGATTTTTGCAAATTCGAGTTCTTCACCCTCCAAAAGAAAAAGAAAAAATATACGATTTTTGTGGAAAATGACCACAAAAATCACTAAATTCGATTCAACTCGATTTTTCAAACAAAATTGCTCCATCGTATCTCAGAAGACGTTAAATAGATGTAGAAGAAGGTACCCGAAGTTTCACGTTGATAGAGCTATCGGTTGTTGAGTTATTACGAAAATTAATCAGGGTGGCGTTACCCCCCCTCCCTACAGTCTATGGTGAGCTAATGGAGGGACTGTGCAATCTGTAAAACCATTGCACTGCCTCTATATATTAATATTTTCAAAATAATTTTACATGTTACGTTTTTGTTAATAGCATCACATTTTGCGGGGGCGTCCCAATACAATTTCAAAATTTTCAAAATAACTGTCACCCTACTGTATAATGTTTAGTACATGCGTGGAATATTCAAACAGGTAACTTCAATAACCTTTCCCTTTAACCCCGACATCAACCCTATTTGTGTGCTGTCCTCCGGCCAGTCTCACGACAGCCCTCAGACGTTCGAGCACCTTTTGGAGCCCTAAAGTTTTTTCCATCTAGCAATTTGCATTTCGATCCCAAACACCACTGACGCCAGAAGGTACCCCAACAACAGCAGCAAGAACGGCCCCTCTAAGTGCTGCAGACTAATCTTCTGCGCGTGCTCTTCCCCGCGACAGTGCGCCACGTTCGCCTGACACGCCTCGACGTTCGCTTTAAGCGCGTGCAGGCGTTTCTCGTACAGCGCATCCACGAGCCACTTCTGAACGAGCCCGGCAGCAGTTAGTCTCAGGATGACGTGGTCCATGTGGCGACGGTACGGTACATTCCTCTGCACCGGCACGGCGAGCGCGGTTGGCATGAAATGGTCCCGGCTGAGGACCAAGTCCTCCGGCCACAGTGAGCCGTTCCTCTCCAAAATCATCCAGCTGAGAACGTACTCGAAGAAAGCGTCCTCGAAGATGTGCGCGCGGTTGTGGCCGGTGGTGTCCGAACTTAGCGAAGAGGCCAGACGGGGCTCGAGTATGAGCTTCTCGCGGAGGGCAGCGAAAGTGGCGCCATGTCGGTCTTCCAGCCACTCCAGGAATACCTTATTGTTGGGGGATACGGCTAGCTGGTAGGAGCTGGCCGCTAGCTGCTCGACAGTCTCCACCGGCCGACCCGGCGCTCCGTTGATGAGAAAGGACGTCAGGCCACTGGTGTAGCTGCAGGCGATGGTGAAGGCGGTCAACATCCAGACGCCGCTGAGAACCCGATCGGCGAAGGCTGGAAACTCCCGGCTCAAACTCTGTCCTAGGAGAACGCGGTACGCGTCTATCAGAGCGCAGTCGAAGCGACACCCTCTCTGCATGGCGGACACCACGCCGACAAGTAGTAGTGTGCTGACGACAAGAACCCAGAGCGGCGGTGTCAAGGGAGCCAAGACCGTTAGGTAGGCTGGAAGCGGTGTAGGCTGACGAGATACAAACATGGAGCTGACGATAGTAAACTCTCGCAAGAAGTCAACGGCGTTGGCGCGCAGGGCCGTCACGGACATGCCGCCGATGGCCATATCGGCCTCGTCGCGGACGACGCTCGCCAGGAGGCCACGCCACGTTCCGTTCGCGTCGTGGCTTCCCCAGACTCGGCGCGGGTGCTGGCGCAGCTCCGTGCTGAAGTTGAGGTGTGCTCCCAGCGCGGATATGATACTCGTCTCCGGGCGAGGCAGCGGAGACGGACAGGTGCCATTTGCAGTGAAGCACGTGCAGTAGACATACGGATAGTAGTTCAAAAATCGCGCGCGCAGAGTGACACCACGCAGGTCTTGGGTCTGCGCGACTCCTGCAGCAGTGACCGTAAACTTCTCTGCTGTAAAGTTTGCTATCATCCTCACGTTCACCCCTCCTGTGGTGAATGTGACGCGACGCCAGACGCTCCAAGTGTCGTCGCTGCGCTCTGCGCACAGAGGGAACGGCGTCTTGGCAAACAGCGGCAGCGAGAGCGCGCCATGACACGTCACCTCTTCAGGTGGAAGAAGCAGCACGGCAGCACCAGCCCAGTGCAGAGGCACACGTTCCTCCGGCAACTGGAGACATTCAGCAGAGCCTGCCAAGAGCAGAAGCGCCTGACCAGGAGGATGGTAGAGGTACGACACGAGCTGCTCGTGGCAGGGACGGCAGCGCGCGGCCACTGTGCAGCCCCGAGGACAGGGCAAGCGACGCAGGAGACGCGTTAGCGTCTGGTCAGAGACGTTGCCGCAGGGCAGGAGGTGAAGGGGAGCGGTAGGAAACTCCCCGGCCTCGGTCATTTGGTAGACGAGATCGGAGAGGGAAACAGTCCACTGGATGTCAGAGGGGATGGTCGCTTGGCTGACGGTCATTAGGATTGACAGCACTATCAGCGTGAAACTGCACTCCACTTTCAGCACAGCATGCAGCCTGAGTACAGTCTTATGCGTTGCAGGCCGTTTTCTTTTAGAAAAAGGCTTCATTCCTTGATTTCCTTGATCTCCTGATATATTTATTTCGTGTGAGCCTTCTTTTGCTGAGTTGTATGTCTTGACGTGCGGGTAAGGTGGGGTTGTCTTAAATATTAAGTTAAAGGGTATGTTCCACCTGACAGAAAGTTGTCAAATATACACCGGTTAAGTAAAAAATATGAAGTAAGTGCTGCTGAAAAAGATGGTGATATTTGTTTCTTTCTCGAGAAGTCACCTAATTGGGAGGGGGAGGACAATGACGTGATTATTGAGCTATAGAGAACTGTAGAGATATGCACTATCTTTGTAGACAATTCTGGCGACTTAAACATCAACAATTATTTTGTAATCGTAGGTACTTGCAGCAGGTAATCCAACCAAGGTTCGAGAAATACAAGTAGTTTTTCTCTCAGGACCAACAATCTTGAAGTGACTGTCAGCGAATCAGCGGCAGCACTTACATAGACCCCTTTTGCAAATTCGAAATTCAGTTGCTTAAAATGGTTTTAAGTTTTAGAAAAGTGATTTGAGAAATGCTATGCTTTTCAATATCGGCCAAAGATAATATGGCTATCTCAGTTCAAAACCAATACAAAGGTGAAACATTCCCTATAAATACAAATATGCAAAGGGGACTTATAACGCGTTTATGTATGTCTCATAAAAACTTGATTGCATGAAACATGCAGCTTGATTACAATGCCTTGTGACTGAAGAAGACGGACCGGAGCGTTTCCTCCTCAGAGACCCCTCGTGCTCTTGTGGCAATGCTGAAGAGACTCGACGACGAGACTTCCAGTACACTAGGCTCCCACTTCGAAGTCCTCAGGACATATCAGTTGAAGTATGACCACTTAACGTTTCCGGGATGTTAGGCGACGCAACACGTTGCCCCTCAGGCCTGTCGGCTGCCTTTCGGTCGACTGACCCGGTGGCCTGCACCGCTTCCCCACTACCCCCGCGGGTGGGGAGGGGTAGGCACTGTCTCCGCCCTTCGTGGCCGGCCACACACTAACGACAAGTTGATGACGCCCACGAGCATTGATCGCGCACGCAAATGGGTACATAGATACTGACAATTGACTACCTACCCACATAACACAAACACATGGCAATTGTGTGTCACGTGTTTCCGGTCCCAGCATCGACAACACAGGCGTCACAAAGCGTCCCACAGTATTCCGGTGATGAACACTGCGGCCGGCAGTAGCGCACGCAAAACGATTCCATTTCGGGGGGGGTCAGAGCCCTTGTGTGCGGGCCCCCATCCCATTTTGAGAAAACCTCGCGGATTTTGGTCACTTTTTTAGCGGGCCACCTACAACATGGAATATGAGACACAGTGGCGGCACCAGGGGTCAAACGTAGATGAGGCAGGAGGGAGGGAGGGGAGAGGGAGGGAGCGTTTTTTTGTAGGTTGATACATATATGCAGATCACCACGGTTACTACTTCACCGCTACATGCAGCCTGTTTATATGCTGCCATCACATTTAAATTTAATTGAAAATAGTCCAATATTATTACGCAGAGTGTGCGGCACGCAAGGCTCCCGATTCTGCATTCTGTCAGTTGACAATAATTATTGTGCGATCACATTTAAAAATAGGATTCAGAGCCTTCACATAAAATCATTTGGTATATGCGAAGAACACAGCTAAGCAAAGTGAATAGAAATATAATGTCCTATTATATTTGTATTATAAGTGATTTGAACGGCCCGCCCATCTCCTTGCAGCAATATGTAGTTCTACTACAATAAAGGGAGATGTAAAAAAAATAAAAAAGGAAAAGATTCAAATTCAAAAATAACAAAAAACTGTTAATGTGTTTGATGGTTATTTGTGCCATGATGAATGAGAATAGATACAAAGGGATGATCATTAACATGGCAGACGGAAGTTATGTATTTTTTAATGTAAAAAGGCGAGACAAAAAGGAATAAGCTTTCACCGCTACGGCATCGTCAGTCAAAACATTGTTTTGACATTCGGAAAAGTTAATCAAAAGTTACTCGCACTCTTTGCCTAATATAATTTTCTATGCAAGAAGGGTCAGTGACCTAAATAGAAATTAAACAATATTACATGATATATTGAACACTGAACACGATCAGCCGTTAAGTTTAGTATGTACAATGTACATGATGTGCAGTAAATAACATATGCATGTGATATTGTTTAATTTATATTTAGGTCACTGACCCCTCTTGCATAAAAAATGATATTAGACAAAGAGCGCGTGTAACTTTTGATTAACTTTTTCGAATGTCAAAAATGTTTTGAATCTGACGATGCCATCACGGTGAAAGCTTTTTTATTTTTGTCTCGCCTTTTTACATTAAAAAATACATAACTACCATGTTAACCCTATTACTGTCGGTGGGCCAAATCGCCCCCCCCCCCCTCCTTCAGGTTTNCAATCAGGGCTTGAGACCCTGTTTTTTGGCCGGAATGGCCTACCTTGTTATAGAGCCTTGATCCTACCCGTTTATATAGCCTTGAGTGGTGGTTTGTTTACATTTGTCCCGTGTATGTGTGTATGTCTGCGGTCGAGCTGATCGTTAAACCTATATTGATTTCAAGGCCGTAGATTGATTTATACAAGGTCTGTATAAACATATTTATATTGCCTTGGGCTTGCACAGGACCGTGGCTTAATAAACCAGGTCGAGCCTCGAGGAATAGGTAAATATAGAGCAGTTCACTGTAGATTAAATCATTTGATAAATTAAAAACTGCTACAGTTATTCCAGTCAAAGTAAGGATTTTTTCACATTCAGATAAATATATACTATATAGGTTAAGGCCCCTCTGTTCCACCTCCCCATCGCTGCCTGAAGACGCCTCTGTTTCACCTCCCCAATCGCTTCCTGAAGACGCCTCTGTTCCACCTCCCCTGAGGCCTGAAGATGCCTCTGTTCCACCTCCCCTGAAGATGCCTCTGTTCCACCTCCCCATCGCTGTCTGAAGTCACCTCTGTTCCACCTCCTCCCACTGCTGTCTGAAGACGCCTTTGTTCCACCTCCCCACATCTCTGTCTGGAGACGCCTCTGCTCCACCTCCCCCGCCCCATCACTGTCTGAAGATGCCTCTGTTCCACCTCTCCCCATTGCTGTCTGAAGATACCTCTGCTCCACTTCCCCATTGCTGTCTGAAGACACCTCTGCTCCATCTCCCCATTGCTGTCTGAAGACGCCTCTGCTCCACCTCCCCATCGCTGTCTGAAGACGCCTCTGCTTCACCTCCCCTCATAGCTTCCAACGCTAACTGAAGACGGAGTCACCACAGTGTGCTAGGAGTGGAAAATTTGGGTGGAAAATCACACCCTATCAAAACTATTTGTCCACTCTTTTTCCCCAAGTTTTTATGTGAGCTCTCCACTTGCACTCCTTGCATGTGATAAATGGAACCTTGTTACTGATTTATGGATGTAATCATATGGACAGCCTGTGGAGGGAAATATAGGTACAAATTGGCATAGGTAATAACTAATTCTGATGAGCAGGTAATTGGTTATTGATAAAGCATAGAATGCATCACTGTCTGAAGATTTTTGTTGGTGAAATTATCCCACTCTATCTTATTTTAGGTATAATTTTCCACTCCAAACCCTGCTCCAAACCAATCCTAGACCATTAGTCACCCAGCAACATCATTTACACAGTATTTAATGTTGAAGTTTTGAAGTTGAAGTAGTGAGCCTGGTTTAGACACAGGTCTATTCAGTGCCCCACATCTTAGTTGGCGAACTATTAGGAAGTGGAGGAGGATAGCGTCTGTGCGCCAGTAGCCCGGGTCAAGCCTGTTTTTGAATTCGTTCGTGGTTGCTGCCGACACTACTTCCTCCAGAACCTGTTCCATGTGTAATGACTCTTATTGAGAAGAAGTCCTCTTGCGTGATGAACTACCTCTTTTTCTGAGTTTTCAGATAGTGGCCTCTGGTCCTTTCGTTCTTGGCTTTCTCCAAAAAAGGAGATTAGGGTCTGATCTGACCTTTCCTGCTAAGTATTTGTATTTATTTTTTTGTTCCAATCAGTCTCCTCGTTCAACCTCTTCTTCCATGCTGCATAGATTCAGACGCTGGCAGCGCTCTTAGTATGGTAAAGCTTTAATCCCTTGATCAATTTGGTCGCACGTCTTTGAACCTTTTCAAGGGCCAAAAAGTCCTGCGCATGTAAGGACCAACAGCCTTGAACGCAGAAGTCGAGTGGGGTTCTCACATATGTGCCGTGTAATAGTATGTTGAAATTCGACATGTTCAAGCAATTCAAACTATTTCATGAGTTTCAGAGCCGACATGCCTTGTTGCGCGCTCTGTGGCAGTGAGTTTTCGGCTTCAGGGGTGCTCGTTAACATTACTCCCAGGTCCCTCTCGACCATGGTTTCCCCAGTTGATGAACTTGTCCATCTTCCTGCCTCATGAAATAGTTTGTGTTGTTTCGAAGACCACAATGCAAACTGAGCACTTGTTGCATTAAATTTAAGAGCCATTTATCAGACCATACATGTCTTATATGCCTTGGTTTAAATGTTCCTTCTAAAATCTGAAAGAATTTCGGTGTAAACGTTAAGTGTTTTGGCCTTAACTGTCCGAAAAATATTGGGAATTTTCAGAAAATCAGGAGACTTCTGGGATAGTCCTAGATACTTTTGGGAGTGTTACCACCCATGTGAATTTGGGAGGTGGGTTGCTGAAGTAGAATAGTGCCTATATAGAAGGTAGCGCCACCACCAGGTGATTTGCTTACATTCTGCACCAACCACTGTGTGACGTCACTGTGACCTCTGTGTTCTGTCCTGACCGTGACCTGATATTTCACACTGTGATATGATTTGACTGGGCCCTTGGCCGACCAGACAGACTCATGGTAGTACTGAGGGGGCTCTCTGTTGGTGTAAGAAGTCTCTTTTTTGGTGTGAGGGAGCCCTCTGTAAGTCTTATGAGGCTGTCATAGGTCTTAGGGGCCATCTATCGGTCTGAGGGGCTGCTCTGTCTACCCAATGGGGCCCTCTGTTGGCATAATGAACCTTATGTAGGCCTGAGGGGCCCTCTGTAGGCCTGAGGGATTCTCTGTATTCCTGAGGAGCCTTATGTTGGTCTGAGGGGGCCCTTGGTCGACCTTCGAGGGGCTTTCTTGGACCGAGGGAGCCCTCTTGGTCTGTAGGGACCCTCTCGGCTTAAAGGGACTGTCCCACCTTTTCAAAAGTTCTCAAATGTACGCCGCATGTGGTGCTAAATATTAAGTTAATTGCTGGCCGACAGATTATGACATTTTTCTCACTAACAGTGCTTAATTTTACAAAATACGTTTAATATTGGGCTATGACGGTTCAATTATGAAGGATTTTGGAAGGGAAAATAGAGAAACCTTCAGACGCTGGCTATATGTATGACTAGGTATGGCTTATGTACAGCCAAATGTAAAACAAGTCGACTTTCACAACATTGGTAAAGAGAGATGACAAACATCGATTAAGAACCCCTAATGCTGAATACACGCTAGTAGGGTTCTTGTCTGGAACCTGGTCCCAAAACCAAGATGCCCAAAATCTTGTCGATTCGACCTGGTGGCTTGTCTTGCTCACAGCAGGTGTATACACCCCATCATGTGCAATGCGAAGCGAGGACACGATGGCGGTATTGCGAACTCGACTGAGAATGTTAAGGTGACAGTCGCCCCGGTTTAAAGAATTAGGTCAGCCTTGGGAGTGTTCTGTTTGTTAGAACACGGAGTGGGTTCACAATATATTTTGAAATACAACTTCTTTTCATAATGTCAAAAATAGACCCATACATCCGCGCCCGATTCAGGGACGGAAGGACATGTCCATGATTAATTTATCAAAACTTTATGCTTACTCTTTCGCAACGTGAAACGTGGCTCAGCCAATCAATATATTCGAAAATAGTCGCGTAAGATTATGTATATCCTTCTGCCCAGGTGGTAGAAGCCCACATTCTTGACATTTCTTATTTAATGGCCAATTCCTTCGACAAAAAATCAAAATATTCGGCTGGAGAGCCCTTTCAGCCCAGAAAACTTGCAGTCAGGGCTTTTTCAACACGGGCTACAAGACTGCTATCTCAGCTTAAAACCCATTTTGAAGGTGAACTATTTCCTTTAAAGGAAATAGTTCACATTGATTTTTTTTCAAACACGATTTGACTATATTTTGAAATAGGTACAACTTCTTTTCATAATGTCACAAATAGCCATACATCGCGCCGATTCAGGACAGAAGAACGTACATACACTATTAATTGTATCAAAACTATATGCGTACTCTCCGCAACGTCAAACGTGGCTCAGCCAATCAGATATTCGGAAGTAGTCGCGTGAGATTACTGCATAGCCTCTGCCCAGGTGCGTAGGGCCCACATTCTTGACATTCATTCGACAAAAAGTCAAATATATTCGGCTGGAGACTGGAGAGCCCTTTCAGCCCAGAAAACTTGTAGTCAGGGTTTTTTAACACTGGCTACAAAGCTGCTATTTCAGTTCAAAGACCATGTTGAAGGTGAAATATTTCCTTTATGGGGCCCTTGGTCAGCATGAGGGGGACCTCGGCCAATCTGAGGGGCCCTCTGTTGGTCTGAGGAGCCCTCAGTTGGGATGACTGGCCTGCGTGATTTATAAGGTCAAAAGTTTCTCAACCGCTTCTAGATCAGTTTTGCGCATTGACTCCGAAAATGACGTTCGTTTTGCTTGATTGGCTCCTGTTTTTTTTTGCTATTCCAAAAACAAAGTTTTCGTTTTGTAATATTTTGTCCTATTTTATATGAATAGTTCTATAAATATTAGAAGCACAAAACTTTCGATACAGGTGGAGGGCACAGTCTTCTATCGTTGCAAAGTTGCGTGACCCTAGATCAATATCTTCCTGGTCAAATGCCCTAAGAGAACATCGGGCACCGGCCGCGGGAGCCTGTTTTCGGGGCGCCAGTTTGAGTTTCAATGCCCATATCCTCAAAAGTTGAGCCTCGATTGTCGATATCTTAATGTGACAGGATTGGTGATCGAATCCTGTTCCTGTAGAACCCACTAAGTATACTTATGTCCCGTAATGACTCTGATAATAGAATTTGGCAATATTTCCATCCGCTAGGGGCGGGAGACCGGGCTCCTCATTACGCCGCCTCGTCGGCGGGCGGCCGCAGCTCGAACTTGGCCGGGCTTTATCTGAGCGATCTTGGCGCGTTTCCTATTCTTGCTTCTGCTGTTGTTGCCATGGTAATAACTATGGATTAAGTGATAAAATGAGTGTCTGTGCATGTGTGTGTGCAGGGCCGTGTGCGTATCAGTCCGTAAAGTGAGGGTGTCGTCAGTGAGCGTCAGCCGACGAGGTGACGTCAGTGAGCGTCAGCCGACGAGGTTACGTACCACGCTCGGTCACCTGCCCCTGACGGATGAAAATCTGTCAAAATTCGATATCAGTGTCATTGTGGGCTGTGAGTATATTTTTGGAGTGCTCCAGCAAACATAATTTTCTCATCAATCTTGTTACACTAAGATATTGACAATCGCGGCTCAACTTTGGAGGATACGACTGCATTGAAACTCAAATCGGCGCCCCGAAAACAGGCCGCCGCGGCCGCCGCCCGACTTCCCTCTTAGGGCATTTGACCAGAAAGATATTGATCTAGGCTCACGAAACTTTGCCATGATAGAGATGACCATACCCTCCACCCATCCTGCAAATACATTTTGTGCTTGTAACCCTTATAGAACTACTCATATAAAGTAGGACAAAATAGTACAATACGGAAAATTTTGTTTTGGGAATAGCGCGAAATCTGGAGCCAATCTGGAAAAACGGATAGCATTTTCAAAATCAGCGACCCGAACTTAGCCAAGATAAGTTAAGAAACATCTGACCTTATGAGAAAAATAAAACGCAGGCCAGTGTAATCTGTCTGAAGCCTGCTGTTCCATACAGGCAAATAATTTGATCGAATGTATAAAATAATTTTCATCCGTATTAGCTGTAACCTAAAACCGTATTAATCATCCTCATTACTGATCATTAACATTCAGTTTTAGATTGTGCCGAATTTTAGCAGCCAACTTACACCTGATTATTGTTTTCAGGTCTAGGCCACCTTTTCACAGTTTGTGCTCGCCGTGTCCGTCAGCACTCACTGGCGACTGGGAGTAGTGATGTTGACCCGCGCCGCCTCCCGTGCCGTCCGAGCCGAGCTGCAGCAGCCGGCAGCTGTCGCAGCTCTCACAACTGGAGCTGCAGCTGCAGCTGGACAGCCGCAGCTCGCAGTAAAGCACGATACCGACGGCTGTGAGCTGTTCATTGAGATGCCTAACTGCAGTGAGTGAAGCGGGTGCTACTGTGTTGCTGTCTTTTTGTATGAGTGTGTCTTTGGTAATATGTTGTCTTGATCAATGTTCATGGCCTTAAACACCATGCAACTGTTCGTTTCAGTTTGAGGTTGAGTGAAATTATCTCACGGTCGCGAAGCTGGTTGTCGTTTTTCAATTTCATCTATTTAATTCGTTTCTCTGTGTTCTTGCTTCCTTCTGCTATCTCACTGTCACTCTAACTAGCTGTCTTCTGTTTCCGATGAAATACAATTGAGGTTCCAGCTAAGAGCCATTGCTGTGTGCATTCCATCATTGAATGATGACTTTGCTGATGACATTTGTACTTACGTCGCAGCTTTGCCCTTCCGGCAGATGAGAGGGCGTACCTGCAGTATGAGTGTGGACCGGACGGCGTGCTGGACCTGCAGCACACGGTCGTGCCGGAGGCTTTCAGAGGAAAAGGCGTGGCCAAAGTCCTGGCCAAGGTGAGTGGAAATGCGGTGTTTGCTGGTGCATAGTTTGACCGTGCGGTGAGCTACAGCGCAGTGCAGGGGTGTAGTTTCCTATTCAGTTGAAAGGGGGCTGCAGCCCCCCCCCCAACTTGATTTCAGCCCCCCTCAACTTGGACGAGGAAGTGGGTCAAATTCGGGGATAAATCTACATTTGTGTGGATTTTGATGGTACTTAAAGCGATTTTTCCCAGCTCAGCCCTCCACTTGTTTTGAGAAGCTACGCCCCTGGCGTATTGTACACATACGCCAGGTGCACTATACGCATTTGCAACCTTCTGGAGAGCAACTACCCATTGTCATATGATTTAGGATTAAATGATTGTATTGTTTCTACATATTCGTATTTTATAATATTGATGCATCTATTGTGAATGGGTCTTTAACAGCCTTTCACTTTCTTATATTGGTCTAGACAAAACATATTTTGTTCAGCCGGTGCGAGGATCAAACCCACGTTCGATACTGATACGTAATTTTGTATTATTACTCAAAATAGAATAAAAACTTCAACCCATTGTACCGACCTTGAGTTTTCTTTAAACTAATGCATGCATATATTTACCAGAAATGTTGGTACAAATAATGCATATTCTTTAGGTGGGGACTGAGCGACATTCTTTTATGAAATAAAGCTAGGAAATATTTTAACGATTGGGGATGGAAAGATTGCATTACTGGCTAATGGTAAACTCGCGTTATATCACGCAATTTAACTCCGAAGATACCGCCTGAGTTTCGTCGACGGCTGCCTGAAAATGAATTATAATGATAATGATTAACGGATATTTTGGTGTGGGTGCCGATGATATTCCAACTGTCTATGTTGCTGTAATTAAATAGACAAAAAGCGATATGTACTGCTATTTTTAATTGAGGTACCCTCGTAGGGCTCGTACAGACACCGTCAATATTACTGAGTGTCCAATTAGTTATGTACCTAAGCTACGGGCATTCTTTATTAGTTAAATGTTAAGGAAACTACCTAGACCGACTAACTAGAGCTACGGTAGGATTGTGGTCCTGTTGACCGTACCCGTTCCTGCATTTATGATCAAAGTAACAGATATGTTGGTTTTCAAGTCAATATTGTCTACCGATTCCTTTCTGTTCCAGGCTGCATTTGACTATGTTGTCGAACAAGATAAACATATGAAACTAACATGCTGGTACCTGCAGAAGTACATCAAGGACAACCCCTCTTCGGAGTATGTTTCCCGGGTGATACAGTAGATTTTATTTCTACCTTGTAACTCGAGATCTGTCGAGAATGTCGTCTCGCGATGTGTCAGGCGATATATTTATCATATATAATGTCTCAAGGATGTCTCCATGCCAGTTTCGTATCGGCTGGAGCTCAATATTGGGATTCAGCTGATGTGCCGCCTTTATGCCCCAAATAGAGTCTCTATAGACTGTGAACTATATTACTATGACGTGCGGCGGCATGACGGCATTTGGCAAACGGTGAATTTGTGTTTCGTCGGCCGCTAAATCGCGATGTTTATGCCGGGGATATTTGCTTGAAAGGTGAAACTATGGGCCAAACTGTTGTCAAATTGTTGGCATAGCTGTTGACTATGGCAATGTAGTTGCAAGTAGTATATGGCAATGTAGTTGCAAGTGGTATGTGGAAAGGCTTCATTTTTTACCGCGGCATAGCAATGGTATGTGACTATGAGGCTACAGCTCGTGCAATATATGGAATCTGTGATGATACAAAGAGGATGTAGGTACATGATTTCGCGACGATGAACTAGACGCACTACTTATTGCGACCAATATCATGGTTGGAGTGGTTGGGCCCGCCGTTGTGAATGGTGGGAAGAAACACTTGCTTTTGTTAAAGGGAGTATACCTACTCGCATTGGTCATGTGAAGTTGTTGACACTAGTCTGTAGAACATATTTTTCTGAATTTAGCCATATACTTAATTTCCCCAAGATTACTTTAGTTGCTGAGATATTTTCCAAGGTCGCCAATCAACATACTGGGGAAGTACTTAATTATCGATGGTCGCCAGAGAGCTTTCGGCTTACAGAAGCATTGCTCTAAATTACAACGCTAGCATAAATTGTTTAGGCTCTGGCCAATAGAAAACCAATCGTGAAGCCACTGATAACAGCTGCCGAACAGGATTCATCGAGTCACTGTAAAAAACAAACCTATACATTGCTCATAAAGGATTGTCTTCATCGTCTTTAGTGCCCCATTATAGGTAACATTCTTCGCTTACTCTGTTTATAGTGACGATTCGTTTATGAGTTTTGAAACATAACAAATGCAAAAACAGGAATATAAGTACAAATTCAGTAAAGGGGCCCAGGACGGTGAATTTATTCGTAACCAATAATCAAAGCAATAGCTTCTTACCGTTAATAAAAATATATTTGACATTTCAAAAGAGTAGGCAGTAACGACGGGTGTGGTTCCGCGATGCATCGCAGTTTACATGATACCAACATAACATTCAGACAATGATTCGTCGAAACTGAACATGTCTCATATGGCCGTAAACCGATAGCAACTATCCAGTCTTACCCCCACGATGCTATCTGCTTTCTCTCAAATGCAGTCGACAAGGCGTTGCACCCCTAGACGCTTCATCTATTGTAAAGCAAACTAGCGGGACGTTGCCCGGTCCACTAAGCGTTAGCCCCCCCCCCCCAACCCTTTCGCACGCATTCCTGCCGCTCGATGCATTCCATGTGTGCAACCGTGCTGCCGGGCTCGAGTCCATGTCTATCCTGTTGGTGACAATGGAGCTGATTTGACCGACAATGAGCTGATGGGACTTGCTTGATCAAGAAAAAGTCGGATGGGATATGGCCAGGGTCTGGGACGGCAGCCGTCGTCATTTGCCTCTTGAGGCGAAGCCAGCTCAGTCGCGTATCAGCAGTCGCTGAGTGTTTGTGGCCGCAGGACTATAACTAGTATGAGGTAAGTTAGGCTGTGGTGTTCATGGGTTCAGAGCACACTCGTGTTAACTCACTTGGGGAGGTTCCATGATAAGCAACATTCGCTACACTGGGATGTTAATGGTTAGTCATGCCAACCTACCAGAATTGCAGTACCTGATGACACGGCGTGCCTGATGACAAGTCAAGTCAATCGGTTGCTGCTACTGCAGCGACGCTTAACCCGCGCCCGACTGGGCCTCTGCATNTCTCCGAGGGCAGCCATAACGCACGGCGTGACGTCAGCACTCAGCAGGTCTCCGAGGGGCAGCCATCTTGCGACACAGCATTGATTAGGAACCTTTGTCCTCGCATTAGACGATGGGCTAATATTGTTGGATATTGTTTATTGTGTGAGGGATATTTTTTACATCAAAAGCCAATCTGTCTAGAACGTCTCCGAGAGGCAGCCAAAACGCTGCCTCTCGTGCCTTTTGATTGGGCACCACCACGGAATTCGATAAACGGATTGATGAACGGCCACGCGCTAATCGCCCCCTCAGGGAGGCCATTTACACAGTTTTCACGTCGTGCTGACACAATGATTGGCTAGCTGACAAAGCGTCTGGAAACATGCGATTTTATCGGGCGGTCACAAAGCGTTCGCGCTGGACAACTGCATCATTGGGCTCGACTTCTGAGACATCATGTCACAATGTGTGCCGGCGAAGCTATGAGCGGGTGGTGTGACCCTTGCTCGTCAGACGCTCTGTGTTGTGCAGAGCGCGATGTTTTGCTGTGATGTGTCTGGTTGGCACCAGCGCCAGGGCAGGCTCTGTGCCACTACATACGCGCTACTTTCTCCAGCGCATGAGGTTCAATACAATCAAACACATTTCCATTCCGAATCACGTCTGGAGAGAATCGTTCTCGCACCACCGCTGCCCCGACCAATCCTGGCAGGGCGTCGCTTTGAAACGGTCGTCCATTGACGCAAGCACTACACTCGGACAAGCAGTTAAACCACATAGTTGCATAATCGTCTATTGGAAGCGTTGATACCATGTCATTTGTTGAAAGGAGAACATGTTGATGTGGCTACAGAGGCAAAGTTACAACTGTACAGACAGTGAAATATACGCAGAATGCGACCGCCAAACAGGATAGATATTTCAGAATGACACAACATATCATCGGACATTGCGCGCCTACACAGCAGGCAAGGAAACTCATTCAATGCGCTCCCAGACAAGATGGAAAACAAACACGCAGCACAGACGGAGACGGGCGACTGTGACCCATGTGTTAACACGGAGAAGAGATGTACAGGAGACGCCACTCCCTGGCTTTCCCTTTGCTTGTCGGCGACCACGCAGTGCTGCCATATTCGCCCGGCCGATTTCATTTAGACAGGAAAAGCCGCTCGGCCGCCCGCTCCAGCCCGGGGCCCTATGAGACCCATTCATACGTTAAAATGTGATGCTGGATCACCTTTGTCTTAATTTGAATATATGTATGTGCTATTTCGAATAGCCTCTAGCTGGTCAAATAGCATCCAGCATCTAGCTTATCGCCGTTGTTTTCCTGTCTGGCTTCTATAGAAGCCGTGCTGTCGCGGGGTGGTCGAAAAAAGCGTCGGAGCGGCGCCTCCTGTATACCCTTCTCCGTGTTGTAACTAAACCCGGCAGCCCGCGTCGAGACGTCGCTACACTCTCGAACCTCGACACACCACCCCGGTCCCAGCTAAGGGACTGTGCGGGGAAACCCCGCCGCTCGCCACCGGACCACACAGCACTCGGATTCGGCCGCACCATAGATCAGCACACGTCTGTCAACAACACGTTTTGGATTTGGCCGGACCATAGATCAGCACACGTCTGTCCTTAACACGTCTCGGATTCGGTCGCACCGTAGATCAGCACACGTCTGTTATCAACACGTCTCGGATTCGGCCGCACCATAGATCAGCACACGTCTGTCCTCAACACGTCTCGGATTCGGCCGCACCATAGATCAGCACACGTCTGTCCTCAACACGTCACGGTCGGCGTGGAGCACCCAGCCGGAAAACAGACGGACCATCGCACTCGAGGCGCTGTCACAAGGCAGCGGATGGCACTAAACCCACACAGGATCAGGCTGGCGAACCTCCAGTCGGTTTTAATACCGGTGTTACTGATGCAGGCGGCTACTTCTTCATGAAGCAGCGAATCCACGTCGATTCCGTCGCACCATTCAAAAATGAACATTGTCCACATGTCACAGCGGGTGTGTCCATAAAGCAGTTCTATATTGTCTCCCTGGCAGCGAACGATCACATAGTGCATATCAGTTGGCCTGTCAACTACTCACGAAACGAGAAAATCGAATCACGTCGCTGATATATCGATATAATTACATAACTAGCGCCGATTTTACAATTAACAGAAGCTAAAAGGCACAATACATGGAATCCAACCATTCAAGTTTTATGTTGAACAAGATGCTTCGTAAAACTATAATTCCACTAAGAAAAACAAAACTGCATGTAGCTCTCACAATTGGATAATTGTCACAGTGGTCTTTGTTAAAGGGAATGTTTCACCTTTCTGAAAGCTGTCAAATCAATCAACAATCTTAAAGTGGCTGTCAGCCAATAAGCGACGGCACTTGCATAGACCCACTTTTGCAAATTCAAAATAAAAATACTCAAAAACGGTTAAGTTTGTGAAAAATGGTTTGAGTAATATATACTTTTCAATAACGGCCAAAGATAATAGCTATCTCAGTTTAAACCAATATGAAGGTGAAACATTGCTTTTAAGAAAAACAGAATCGGCTTTACCCAGTTTCAGATAAGCAGCTATCTGGGAGCCCGCCGCGGTCAAATGAACGTGGAATGCCATAGCCGTGCATACCTACTGCCCCAATGACCACGGTCGTACATGGAAGGCTCATCCGCATGAAAGACTCGACTTCCTACCACGTCCTACTCGACTTCCTACCACGTCTGTGTGCACCATTCGGAGGGCTACTGTGGCAACACGTCAACGTACCACAGGCAGGGTGGACATTGGGACAACGTGTAACAGTTACAGAAGACTAAATAGACGCCACCTGGACACAACAGTACAGCCTAGCCCAGATTAAATCAGTGACGATATTTTGGCAATCGTTCCTAGTGCACCCCATTCTGCACAGGAAGGACCTTCTGCGTAGTTGGTAAACCCACCGCTACCGTCCCTGGTCTACACCAGGCTACAGCTTGTCTCCACCCGGCCCTGCATCCAACCCTCACAACACAAACACACGACGCTGTGCGATGTCGCCAAACAGTTGACTACCGTCACTCTCCGACCACAGTCGCCGCGCCGGTCACAGGCCGCCCAGAGGCTGCCCGAGGATCACTATAGCCGCGCTGACCTGCCCCACACAGCACTGCCGGACCCCACACACAGCACTGCCGGACCCCACACACAGCACAGCACACCGGCCAGCTCCGCCACGGTACCGGCCCGGGGCGGTCTGCGCCGGCCGCAGGGGCAAGGCGAGGTCTATGTCGTCGGCCGGCGGCGGGCTCCTCGCCGCCGGCCCTGCTGCTGCGACTCACCCGGCATCGAGGCGCTGCACAGGTTATTCAGGATGTCCTCCAGGTCACGGTCACTGCAGCGGACAGACACAGGTCACCGTCGCTGTAGTGACACACGCCACGTTAGTTTATTGGGGTTAAAGGGCGCGCCGACACCTTTGGGTCAATTTACGCCCACGACACACGCCGCGGGGCACGGTACAAATCACAGACCCCCCCCCCCCCCCCACGCCCCAACTTCCAGATAACGGTGCAGCGTCATAATCCGAGAAAGATAACTGATCACGTCCTGAGTAAACATTCAGTAGCGGTCATCACAGAACCGACCGGTTGCGAAATGATCACAAATCAGCCACGCCGGTAAAATCCACAGCTAAAAATCCCGCACTAACATTCAGTTCCGATTCCGGCGTTGCATCACCAATCTCCACAGTGCCTCCTCCCCACCGCGGCCGCCCGGCGTCTCTGCCCGGGCGGGCCGAGTGCCTCCCATCTCCAGCACTGACCTGGGCTCGTCAGCGGCCGGCTTGTGTCGCTTGGCTCCGGAGATGATGCGGTACTGGACCGTGTGGTTGTTGGCCTGCAGGTGTTTGAGCGACTGTGACTGGCAGGCGGCCCACTCGCTGATGTCGAACACGCCGCCGTCCATACACGCGTAGTAGCGCCAGAGGAGACCGAGCCAGCGGCTCTCCGCCCAGATGTCACCCTGCGGAGACACAGTCACAGTCAGCGGAGACACAGACACAGTCAGCGGAGACACAGTCACAGTCAGAGGAGACACAGTCAGCGGAGACAACAGTCACAGTCAGCGGAAGACACAGTCACAGTCAGCGGAGACACAGTCACAGTCAGCGGAGACACAGTCACAGTCAGCGGAGACAACAAGTCAGCAGTCAGCGGAGACACAACACAGTCAGCGGAGGACACAGTCAGCGGAGACACAGTCACAGTCAGCGGAGACACAGTCACAAAAAACAAAACCCAGCGGGAGACACAGTCACAACAGCGAGAACATATCACAGTCAGCGGAGACACAGACACAGTCAGCGGAGACACAGTCACAGTCAGCGGAGACACAGTCACAACCAGCGGAGACACAGTCACAACCAGCGGAGACGCATTCACAGTCAGCGGAGACACAGTCACAGTCAGCGGAGACACAGTCACAGTCAGCGGAGACACAGTCACAGTCAGCAAAGACACAGTCACAGTCAGTGGAGACCCAGTCACAACCAGCGGATACATATTCACAGTCAGCGGAGACACAGTCACGGTCAGTGGAGACGCAGTCACGGTCAGCGGAGACACAGTCACAGTCAGCGGAGACACAGTTAGCGGAGACACAGCCAGTCAGCGGAGACACAGTCAGCGGAGACACAGTCGCAGTCAGCGGAGACACATTCAGCGGAGACACAGTCGCAGTCAGCGGAGACACAGTCACAGTCAGCGGAAGACACAAGTCACAGTCAGCGGAGACACAGTCAACGGAGACGCAGTCACTGTCAGCAGAGACACAGTCAGT
The DNA here is from genome assembly GCA_014673585.1 of Semibalanus balanoides. Taxonomy (NCBI): domain Eukaryota; kingdom Metazoa; phylum Arthropoda; class Thecostraca; order Balanomorpha; family Balanidae; genus Semibalanus; species Semibalanus balanoides. The sequence goes on from VOPJ01003743.1 coordinate 56,819, forward strand.
CAGCGGAGACACAGTCAGCGGAGACACAGCCAGCCAGCGGAGACACAGCCAGCCAGCGGAGACACAGTCGCAGTCAGCGGAGACACAATCACAGTAAGCGGAGACACATTCAGCAGAGACACAGTCAGCGGAGACACAGTCACAGTCAGCGGAGACACATTCAGCGGATACACAGTCAGCAGAGACACAGACACAGTCAGCAGAGTCACAGTCAGCAGAGACACAGTCAGCGGAGACACAGTCAGCGGAGAACACGCCAGCCAGCGGACACAGTCGAGTCAGCGGAGACAAATCACAGTAAAGCGGAGAACATTCAGCGGAGACACAGTCACGGAGACACCAGAGTCACAGTCAGCGGAGACACATTCACGGATACACAGTCAGCAGAGACACAGACACAGTCAGCAGAGTACAGTCAGCAGAGACACAGTCAGCGGAGACACAGTCAGAGTCAGCGGAGACACAATCACAGTAAGCGGAGACACATTCAGCGGAGACACAGTCAACAGTCAGCGGAGACACATTCAAGCGGAGACACATTCAGCGGAGACACAGTCCCAGTCAGCGAGACCAAGTTCAGCGGAGAACAACAGTCGCAGTCAGCGGAGCACAGTCACATCAGCAGAGACAAGTCAGCGAGACACAGTCACAGTCAAGCGGAGACACAGTCAGCGGAGACCAGTCCAGTCAGCGGAGACAGGTACAGTCACATTCAGCAGAGTCACAGTCACAGTCCAGCGGAGACACAGTCACAGTCAGCGGAGACACAGTCACAACCAGCGGAGACATATTCACAGTCAGCGGAGACACAGTCACAACCAGCGGAGACATATTCACAGTCACAGTCAGCAGAGTCACAGTCACAGTCAGCAGAGTCACAGTCACAGTCAGCAGAGACACAGACACAGTCAGCAGAGTCACAGTCAGCAGAGACACAGTCAGCGGAGACACAGTCACAGTCAGCGGAGACACAGTCACAGTAAGCGGAGACACAGACAGCGGAGACACAGTCACAGTCAGCAGAGGCACAGACACAGTCAGCAGAGTCACAGTCACAGTCAGCGGAGACACAGTCAGCGGAGTCACAGAGGCAGTATGCAGACACAGTCAGATGTCATCCTGGTGGGACACAGAGCCTCTCTGGCGTCACGCATCTCAACAACAAAACACGTCCAGCATAACCCAGAGCCACGGCAGGATCGTGTAGAGGACGCCCGCTGGACGGGGCGGCACGCGTGGGCCGTCTCACCACCCTGCCTGTCACAGTTCTCACCTCCCGCGCCGAGTGGCGGATCTGACAGGAGGCGCAGTTGCGCGCCGCGTACACCGGCCGCTCCACTTTGGTGCGGCGGTGGCGCTTGTTGCAGTTGTTGCATCTGGGGAACGGAGGGTGGGCCGAGTCAGCTCTCGGGTAGAGGGCGCTGGGGTGACGGCGGAGTAGGGAAGTGAAGTGGAGGAGGAGGGAAGTTAGGCTGACCAGCGTCAATATCGAGTACAGCAGGTTGCATTCGGATAGTCAAAGGCTACAGCTTACGAAAGGCATGTCTGATCTTCAAAGGCTACAAGTTTACGAAGGCATTCCTGATATTGAAAGGTTACAAGCTTACAAAGGCATTCGACACAGCGTGCAAACGTCATGATTTCATGTCACTTTTTAAGATGTTCAACCTTTAATTATGTACCTTAACTAACAGATGGCACATATGGCACTAGGGTGGACCGAAAATGTAACGAATTTCTCTCGATACAAGGGAACCGTGTTTTTCCCATTGCTCCTTCCCGAGAGCTTTCCAAAATGGTGCGGCAATCGTGATTTTTTGAATATTCTTTCCTTTGCCGAAAATGGATTGAAGTTTGACCGATTTTAGCCAAATAAGCGATTTTCGTCATTTTGGCTGCTTATTTACCGCTGTTATTTTCAGTGCAATGCGCTGAATTTCGTTATTTTCTGCGTAGAAAAGCATTCGATAACAACACTAGGAAAGTGTATTGACATCCAACGCCAACGAATAGATTAAGATCGTGACATATATCATATGACTAATATACCATCATAGAGTAAGTATACCACAATCCGATATCCCACACCGATAGCCCTGGGGGAAGAGCTTCACGCACTGTATCACTTGCTAGTGCACCGAGGGTTTTGCCAGGTGGCCTAGAATCCGGAGGTGAGGGCCTCTTGTTGAAATTGAGGAGCTTATGTGAGTGCAGCTCAACCCCTGCACAGGAACTGCCTCTTCTTCTCGTCCTTGGTCAAACGGTCAGGACCTCAAGGTAGTCGGTGATGAGGATTGACTACTCGCTCTGGCTATGTCGTTGGTGACCCTTCACAGTCGTCACAAACCGGCAAACTTCATGGTGGTTTAGGTTCTCCGTCGCTCTAACCCACTTCTCGGGACTGTTTAGACTGTTAGCCAGTTAGACCTCGATATTCATGAACTTGAAGAGGAGCCCAGCTGTTGGGCCGCGATCAGACACCAGCCAGTGTGTTCCTCCACGCGGGAAGTATACGGGATTCTGGGCTAAAACTCCTCTGGGACGGGCAGCTGAGGAGTCGAGCTGCCAGCCGGCTTTTCTGGTCTGCGTTCATGCTTGCCACGAACAGCGAGAATGCCACCACCTCCTGCGTCAGATACCAAGCAGTGTCCACCGGATACCTTCAGCGCGGACTCAGCACATCGTGGTCCAAAGCACTGTACTCAACAGCTGATTAAAATGAAGTGCAGGTTGTTCACTGCAGTCTAGGGCTCGCAGCCCCGCCTTCATGAAGTGCGGAACGTACAGTCCTCTCTTGATTGAAAAGTAATCTTGTACACTTACAAAACTTCAAATACAGTTTCTATTGGATCTCTTGGCCGTGGGATAGATTACAGTGTACAGTCTCACTGTACACTTTACAAGAGACTGTATACTGTACACACAGTCTCTCTTGAAAGTAATCTATCTACGGCAAGGAATCCAATAAAGCTGACATGTAACAAGCACAGATACTTTCAAAGAGAGACTGTATAGCAGGCAATTGAGCTGCAAAGAACTTGCCACAAGGTGCCGATGGTGCTCACAAGGTCCGATTAAAATTGCCAACGGGAACTACAGCCAAAGATGTTCGCCTTCGACAACGTGTTGAGCTATGAACAGGAGCCTGCCTGTACGTTCCTCACTTTTGAAGGCGGGGCTGCGAGCCGATGCTGCAACGAACGAACTGCACTTCATCAAGCAGCTGGTGCGGTTAACATGGTTTGTGGACCGCGAATACGGCGGCTCTGCTGGTATTTGACGCAGGAGGTGGGTGGCAGGTTCAGTGGCAAGCTGAACGCTAACCAGAAAAGCCGGCTGGCAAGCTGCTTGAACTCCTCAGCTGCCCGGTCCCAGAAATGTTTCAGCTCGAATTCCTTACTTCCTGCGTGGAGGAAACACACTGAGGCTGATGAGCTTGATCATGGCCCCAACAGCTGGGTCCTCTTAATATCATGAACAATCGAGTCTAACTGGCTTTGCAGAATAGTCCGCGATAAGTGGTTAGAGGACGGAGGACCTAAACCATCATGAAGCTGCGAAGTTTGTAAGCGACCGTGAAGGTCACCAAACGACAATAGCAGAGCGAGTAGTCAGCTCAATCACCTGACTACCCGGAGGTCCTGACCGTGACCAAGGACGAGAAGAATGAGGGTCAGTTCCTGCTGCAGGTGTTGAGCCTGCACATTCATAAGCTCCTCAACTTCAACAAGAGAACCTTCACCTCCGGATTATAGGCCACCTGGCAAAATCCTCGGTGCACTTGTAAGTGGCACAGCAAAGGGCTATCGGTGTGGGATATTGGATTGCGGTATACTTACTCATGGTATACTTACTCTATGATGGTATATTTTTCCTTTGCTATATGTCACGATCTGAATCTATTCGTGGGTTTGATGTAAATACACTTCCCAATGAGGTTGTCGATGCTTTTCCAAGCAGAAAGTAACAAATTCATCGCATTACACTGGAACTGCAACCGGTAAAATAAGTAGCCAAAAATGACGAAAAATCGCTTATTTTGCTAAAAATCGGTCAAACTTCATCCATTTTTTCGGCAAAGGAAAGAATATTCAAAAAATCGATTGCCGCACCATTTTGGAAAGCTCTTGCAAGGAGCAATGGGAAAAAGACGGTTCCCGTTGTATCGGAGAAATTCGTTACATTTCGGTCCACCCTAATATGGCACATTACCAGTTACCACTATATCCCTTCGACTTCGGCAAGCAACAGCGAGCCAAATTAGCGCCGCCTCTGAATACAGATACAGTGGTTTATACCTCACCACACCTCCCACAGAAACCTGAGCCGATCAGCGTACAGACAACACACAGACGCACTCAGCCCCGCCTCGCGCACCTGAGCGTGTTCTGCGTCTCCTCTATCTTCTCCCGCAGACGCGTCATCATCTCATCCATGTACTGACGGAAGGCCGCGTTCACCTCGTGTTTCTCCCGCGCCTGTGAGTCGAACTCGGTCCGTTTCTCCTGCGTGCCGGGACACATGGAGGTCAGGACTCAATACAACACAGGTCAAACGGAGGACAGGCCAGGAGGACAGACAATACATACAGGAGGACAATACACGTCAGACGGGCGCAGAGTGGTCGTGGCCGGGAGGTTAAATGAATTCAGTCGTCCATTGGGGGAAGGGGGTTGAGTCTCCCCACATGGCTGGCATGCAGCAAGCAACATCAGTCACGTAGGAACGGCAGAAGAGGGCCATGAACCCCACTCTTTGGTACAGATCGTTGTTTGATCTTGTATTCTGTTAAATGAGGAAAATATGGCACAGCAAAAGGTACACCAAGACAAGAAGAGCTGGACAAAAAGCATCGCAGAGGGGATTTGAGTTCTCTAGGAACACGATCAAATTGCACTACCCCTCCCTCCCCAGACACACACAAACCAATGATATTGATACGTGTTCACCACCGCGTTACTGTCACGCCCGTGAGACTGACCGGCGCGCCCACCAGCTGGAAGGCCCGCTGCAGGATCTTGAAGGCCTCGTCGGCGCCTGGACAGCGACTCTTGTCCGGGTGAACGAGCAGCGCCTGGCGCCGGTAGTACTTGCGGATGTCGGCGTCCGAGCAGTCGTGTGTCACTCCCAATATGTGGAGGAGGGGGGCAGCAGCGGTTAGCACTATTCAGAGGTGCAAAATCTTACGCACTTGCCCACGTGCAAAGGGACCGATTTGCAACTGAAATGACTGATGTACTTACTTGACTTAATCAATCAGCTTATCAGCGATGATTTAAAAATCACAGCTATACATAATAATGTATAAATTTTTAGCTTTTGGGGGAAAATCTTAAACTACTGAGTGATTTGTAAATAATTTTGGTTCTATTTAAATATTTTCAGATGTTAAAGACAGGTGAAGTTTTTTACCACTCCACAAGTATTCCGAAGACAGCGGCTAAGCGCTGCAGAATCTTACGCACAGAGTGAGTGACCCTATTCCTTCACCATATTGCGACTGTGACCAAGTGCGACCAAAATGACACCGACAGAGTGGTGGCGTGGTCCGACCGCTGGCAGCTTCCGTTCAACGAGAACAAATGCAAGATCCTGCACGTGGGGACCAGGAACAGTCACCAGACCTACACGATGCGGGACACGCAGATGCGCACTCGCCCTTGACGCGAACCTCGGCGTGCAAGTTGGACTCGGACTGAAGTTCCGCACACAGGCAGCTGCAGCAGTCCAAGCTCAAGTTCTAGCGTCATCAATGAGGGTCGTTCGAGAAATTGGACAAGTCCCCGTGCGCTACTCTATAAGGACCAGGTGCGACGCATCTTGGAACGCCAACGCATCTGGGGGGCCCCGTTCAATCGCGCTGACCAGCGCACAGTGGAACGATCCAGAAGGCGGCGACCACGGCTAAGCCGAGAAGTGTCCCACCTCCCCTACCCGGAACGACTCCGAGCTCTGTGCCTCCTCGCTCTACTACTGGGCCGAAGAGGCGAAGATCCAGGTAACCAGATCACCACAGGCGTCGCTTAGATCCCCGAATTCTTCCGCCGCATCAGAGACAGGCACCAAGAGGTCAACGCAGGTGCGAAGCTGGCCAAGCCAAGAGCGGTGTCCAGGTCCGCCGGCACACCTTTCAGGTCAGAGAACAAGTCCAACGAACTGGAACGTTCGCCGCCGAGGTGGTGAGCGCGACGTCCGTCTGCCAATTCCAAGTCGGCCGCCTCGACAGCACGGGCTGACCTACACTACGTCCCATCCCAGAACACCCTGACGATGCACCGTAACCCACTCCAGGCTCGATGAGATACGGGGTCTTCAGGTCTTGTTGACCTACCTGAATACTCGATGAATACTGGTATGATGGTTGGTAAGTGCGCACACTTTGCTGTGACCAATTGTGCACCATTGCGTGAAGTTACCTCAGGCTTCAAGCAACATGCACATTTTCCTTCATGTGGTGTTTCCCGACGAGCTGCCAAAAACGTCTGCTTTAAAAGTCGTGGCAGCCGGGATGTTTTGTTTATACCAGAATCTGTGTGTTGAAGACTGAAGTGCGGCTGGTTGATTTTGATTTTTGCATGGCCTTACTTTTAATTTTTTGTTGATAATTACTTACGATGAGTTCCGAAGAAATAGTAATTTGCGGATATTGTGATCTTAACTCTTTTCCTAATTCTCCTAGTTATTGTGACTCATTTCGCGTATTGTGTTCGTGTTCGTGACCATCTCGACACTTGTTGCACCTCTGACACTATTGATGGGCAGTGCTAGTCACTCAGAGGTGGCGGGAACTGTGGGAGGAGACAGCTAGCGCTCCAGCAGAGCGGCGGGGCTGAAACCCGAGACAGTGAGGTATGGAGGATGAGGTTGAGACAGTAATTATTACGTTTCATTACATGCTCAACAAGAATCAGACATGAGGTTGGTCGTTCAACCAAGCGATAGATTTGATGCATTGGTATAGACCAGTAAAATGTTAAGTTGATCCCACACAATACAAAATACAAGTACATGCCAATACTCTGTACGGCTCGGAGTCCAGACGACAGAGTTATATTCAGTCTTCATACCTGTACGGATCAGAGTCTTTACAGGCGAGGAGCCGCGTCATCGCCTCATCCCCAGTGGTGGGCAGCGCCATATTCTCCTGCAGCCCCTGCTGCTGACCGGCGGGGGGCGCCTTGCCGGGCCGCGCCAGCCAGAGCCGGACGGCGGCCAGGCGGGCGGCCACGGTGGCGCGGCCGGCCGCCGCGCAGTGGTCCGCCCACTGGCGCACAGTCTCCACCGCACTGCGTCCGGTCGTCCACAGCAGGTCGGCGGACATGGCGGCCACGTCCAGCACCAGGTGCAGCAGCCAGGAGAGCAGCGCCGCCAGCAGCGCCACGCCCGGAGACAGCTGGCTGCAGAGACGGCGCAGCAGCTCACCGCTCCTGCCGCCACCAGTGGTGTCCTCAGCGCCCCGCCGGCCGCGGCCCGCTCCCCGGGACCGGCCTCGGAACGCCAGCTCCTTACTGACGCGCTCAGACTTGGCGGCACCGCCCGGGGTCAGCAGGTTCAGCGGCTGGGAGGTACGCGACTGAGAGAGGGTCTTGTTGTCGGGCTTGTTCAGTGTGATTTCTGCGGGGAGCGAGTGTAGAGGTGTCATGACTATAATGATCATCGTAGTGTCCACAGACATTATAAATCCATTTACATGAGGTGTAAAATGATAGATAAATAGAATAAGATGAAGGACTGATAGACGCTGTCCCTACAAAACCAACTTTAAAAGAATCAATCCAGGGTACCTCTAAGGAAATAAATGTTGAAAGGGCACTCGTGATAACCATACTAAGCACTGACCGACTTTCTTCGTCTCATTGGACGTCTTGCCACAGTTCTTCTGCTTCCCTACATTGACATCGATCTTCTTAGCTGTGTCGGCGGCGGCGGTGATGGAGGCGGGAGGTGTGTGCACGTGCGTCTGCGCCGGGCCCAGCGTCGACGACGAGCCCAGGTTGTTGTTGTAGTTGAGCGGCTGGCGCTGCGCGGTCGGATGTGCCCGGTCCGGGTTGTTGTTGAGCGTCTCGGAGCGTCGGCCCGACCCGCCGCCGCCCACCTCGCCCGCTGAGACTGGTGGGAGGTGATGTCATGTCAGAACGGCGACAGAACGGTGACAGAACGGCGACAGAACGTGACGAACGTGACAGACGGCTCAGAACGGCGATCGAACGGCGCAACGGCGACAGGAACGGCGCACAGAACGGCGTCAGAGCGGCGTCAGAACGACAGAACGGTGACAGAACGGCGACAGAACGGTGACAGAACGGTGACAGAACGGCGACAGAACGGTGACAGAAAGGCGACAGAACGGCGACAGAACGGTGACAGAACGGCGACAGAACGGTGACAGAACGGTGACAGAACGGCGACAGAACGGGCGTCAGAACGGCGTCAGAACGGCGTGACAGAACGGCGTCAGAACGGTGACAGAACGGTGACAGAACGGTGACAGAACGGTGACAGAACGGTGACAGAACGGCGACAGAACGCGACAGACGGCGACAGAACGGCGGCCAACGATACGAGCAGCTTGTGAAGGAGAGCCGCACACGGCCATCGTCTGGCACCGGGTCCACCGGTCACCGGTCACAGGTCACAGTCACAGCGTCAAGGTCACAGTCACAGGTCACAAGTCACAGGTCACGTCAGGCACCCGTCACGTCTCGGAACATGTCACCAGCGAAGCAATGGTCGCCGAAATGAGGCGTCATTTCAGGATATCAACGCCACAAGTTAGCATTTAACATCACCTAACCTCACCTACAGCGGCAACGAAAACCTCCCCTACAGCGGGACCTGGCTGTTCATAAAGCCGCCAGCTCACCTGTTCGGATCAGCTTCTTGCTCCTAGCCTTCTTCTGCCCAGTCTCCTGCGGCTCCCGGTCGGCCTGCCCGGCGCGCGGTGACTGTCCCTCAGTGATCGGTGACCGGACCGTCACCTCCTCCCTCGTCGGCCGACTCTCGGCTTCCGATACTCGTCTCCTGCGGCCGCGTCCACCGCGCCTGCTTCCGCCGCCCCCGCCCCCGCCCCCGCCGCCGGGCGTCTCGGGCTCAGTGGTGCCGCGGCCGGCCGGCTGACGGGCGCCGCGCTCGGCGGGTCGCGGTGTCGGACCGGCCACCGGCGCAGGTTTACTGAGCACAGCCGAGTAGCTGGGTCGGGCCGGAGCTGCCGCAGCTGCCGGAGCAGGAGCCAGGCTGGGCGAAGCCGGCGGTGTGACCGGAGCCGCCACAGGAGCCGCGGCTGGTTCGGGGGTAGACGGTGCGGGCGGCTCGGCGGTAGACTGGTGCTCGGTCTGAGGCGGGGGCGGTGGCCGCGGCGGGGGCGGGGGCTGCGGAGCGGACGGCGGCGGCCCGGCCGGTCCCGGCTGGGCGGAGTAGCCCAGCCAGCCACCGAACCAGCTGCTGAGGAAGGAGCCAGGCGGCGGCGGCGGCGGCGGCTGGCGGGGGTCGAACAGCGGCGCGTCGAAGCCGGCCAGGTGCGCCGCCAGGTTATCACTCAGCTGCGCCGTGCCCAGCTCTTCGCCGCCGCCTGCCGGCCCCGCCGACACCGGGTCCGCCTGGTACGGCGCCGCTGGCGGCGGGGGACCGCCGAAGTGCAGCTCGTGCCGCTCGCCGCCGAACAGCGGGTGTGGTGAGCGGCCGGCGAGCGGCGAGGCCGTGCCGCCCGGCTGCCACGGTGCGGGTGAGGCCTGCATCGAGCCGAACGGCGAGTACTGTCCATCGCTGGAGCCGTCCGGTCCGAGCTCGGCCGTCAGCCGCTCGATCAGGTTGTTGATGGAGCCGCGCCGCTCCAGGTCACTGTGCGGCTCCATTGTCAGTCGCCTGCGGCAGGAGAAAGGCGAGTCAGACTCAGAGCTGGGGGATGTATGCCACACAGGGAGTCTATGGCGGGGATGTGAATGGAGCTACGGCTGGGGATGTGGCGGGGTGACAGGGCTGGGGATGTGTCAGATAAACGGAGCTATATTATAATGCTAAGTCCGATTCGATTAGGTTGGAAAAAAGTAAACTCCAGAGTCCAGGTCGCTGTAAAATACTAGCTGGCCTGCTGAGTTACTATTAGACTTTTACCATGTTGACTTTTTGAAATGTTGACTTTTTACCTTTTTGACTTATCTTTCGACTTTTATCCATACGATTTTTTACTATTCGACTTTTAGCGTGTGAACTTTTTGCCCTGCTGACTTTTTACCTTTTCGACTTTTTATCTTTCAACTTTTATCTATACGACTTTGAACTATTCGACTTTTAGCGTGTTGACTTTTTGCCATGTCGACTTTTCACCTTTTCGACTTTTTATCTTTTGACTTTTAGCGATGTCGACTTTTTATCCATCGACTTTTCGTCCGTCCGTTTACTTTTATCTTTTGACTTTTTACCCAGGTCGGCCTGAGGGGGCCCTCGGTCGGCATGAGGGTGCCCTCGGTCGGCATGAGGGGGCCCTCGGTCGACACAAGGGTCCCTCGGTTGGCATGAAGGGGCCCTCGGTCGGTATGAGGGGCCAGCTCGATCTGCCCCTGAGGGTGCCCTTTGTCGGTCTGAGGAGGGCCTCAGTCGATCTAGCAGGCCGTGGAGGGGGAGCCGGCCCGCATGAGGTCCTCTGTCGTCTGGAAACGGTCCTCTGTCGGTCGTGAGGGTCTCTCTGCTCGTATCGAGTGGGGGCCGTTTGTCGGTCTGAGGGGGCCCTTTGTCGGTCTGAGGGGGCCCTTTGTCGGTCTGAGGGGGCCCTTTGTCGATCTGAGAGGGCCCTTTATCGGTCTGAGAGGGCCCTTTTGTCGGTCTGAAAGGGCCCTCAGTCGATCTGAGGGGGACCCTCGGTCGGCATGAGGGGCCCTCTGTCGGTCTGAAAGGTCCTCTGTCGGTCTGAGGGGCTCTCTGTCGTTCTGAGGGGGCCCTTTGTCGGTCTGAGGGGAACCTTTGTCAGTCTGAGGGGGCCCTCTGTCTGTCTGCGAGGGACCACTCTGTCGGTCTGAGGGGCGCCGTTAAAATACTGTAGAATAATTTCGAGGATTGATATGCCTAAACAACTTTCAGGATCATATAAACAACTGAATAAAACATCACACAATCCCTTAACCTATCCTAGCCAAATCCTAGCAACATTGCCACAATCTTGCAAATAGCGCCGTTTTGTTTTTGTTTTGAGAACGATCCCAACACTCTTGGGTCACAGTGGCACCCAGTGACGTCACACAAGGGTCGATGCTAGCAAATCGGGATTCCATATGGCCCACAACACAGGTGACCCCCCCCCCCCCTGGTTGCAATCAAGGGCTTTGGATGGAAAGAATGGTCATAAACTCAAATGCTTAAATTTTGACCTTTGACCTGACTTTGACCTGATGCGACCTCAATTGGATTTTTAGTATGCTTTAGATGCATCTGATTGAGAGCTTTTGAATACTGCATTGGGCATCTCACTGCAAACATTGGTTCCAGAGATAATGAGAGGCAATATACCGCCCCCCCCCCACACCCCAGTCAATGGTGCTTGGCTGAGACCCTGTCAAGCGCGGATTAACCCCAACCCCCAACAATAGCTAGGCAAATGGACTGAGTGTTCCCAGACTTTGGTTATCAAGCATCAAATCGTGAACCAATACAGTAACCTCCCCAGGGCAAGGGCAATTCCATCAATTTACCAAATTAAATTCTGCCTAGCACCACATAACTTTGTACTGATAGCCTGACTATTGATATGAAATCTCCAAGGACAAGGGCACAGGCAGAATTTCGCCCAGGGGACGAAAGCAACAACAACAAAAAAGTTGTTGGCAAACACAAATTTAAGTCAAAAACTCGAAACGTCAAAATCCGAGATATCCATTTTGAGTCTAATATAATTGCCTTTCTTTGGGCGTTTTAATTTGCCATTTGCTTCAAAACTCGATTTTCTACAACTTGTCAAACGTTAAAGATTTTTCCACCAAGAATGACATGACATGATTGAAACATAATTATCTCCCAAAGTACTCCACCAGAGGGCCCCTCAAGACAGGAAGAGGATCCTCTAAAGGTAGGCAGGGCCCTCTAAAGACTGGCATTGGGCCCTCTACAGATCGACAGGGCTCTATAAAGGCCAGCAGAGAGCCCTCTACAGATTGGTTGGAAAACTCTACAGATCAACAGAGCCCCTAAAGGCTGAAAGAGGGACCTCTACAGGTCAGCAGGACCCTCTAAATGCTGGCAGAGGCCATCCACAGATTGGCAGGGCGATCTACAGATTGGCAGGGCAATCTACAGATTGGCAGGGCCCTCTACAGAAGGGCAGAGGGCCATCTATAGGACAACAGAGGGCCATCTAAAGGCCAGCAGGGCGCCATCTCAGATCGGCAGGGCCCTGCAAAAGCTGGTTGAGGGCCCTCTCTACAATGGCTTAGGCCTTTTTCTACACATTTACATATGTGTAGCCTTTAACAGGCAAGCATGTCAGTTGGGCAAATTAGGGGAGACAATACAAAAGTTGATTGAAGTGGGCTGAACGATGCCTTTATATGAGCATCCTTGCAGACCTTCAGTAAAACACTAGTAAAGTAATTTAATAATCAAGCAATGAATCAAACCCAGAACCACAGTATCAGCAAGGACAATATGAAACTATGCATGGAATATAAAAGTTACCTTAAAAAAAAGAATATGCATTTGATAATTTACTGCAATCAAAACATTGATTATGGGCACTAGAATATTACAGTGGTAATCAACTTTTAGATTGTATAAACACCTAACAGCTGTCCAATCAATACATTGATTGTATTGTATTTTTTTACATATATTTTGAATAATGCAATATGATTGCTTGTTTAATACTAGAAAAGAAAGCTAAAATCAAATTATAATAAAAAATAAATCAAAATGGAAACATCTGATCAATAATTAATATGCTAAGAAGCATAGGTAATAATTGACCTAAATTTCATGAATTTAGGAAATACTGTGTATTTGCTTTCAGAAAGACACAAAAACACAGTCAGACAGAGCCAGTGTTGGATTTTTGCCTGTTTGTTGGATTTTTTAACCCCAAAAAAATTGTGCTACCACAGAAATAAGTATGCTACAGAAAAAGTACACTATACACTATATCTAAAAATATATGCTAACAACCCCTCCCCCCGCCCCTGGTCAACAGCATATGTCTATAGAGACAAATAATGGTCATTTGTGTACTATTTTTGCAAATGTACTATAGCTGCTAGTAGCTACATAAACAAAAAATATATATGCTACAATCCAAGAGCCCAAACCAAAAATCCAACACTGGTCAGAGCCCAGTAGATACTGGTACAAACACTTGTCTAGGAAATCAAGTATTTGTATTTTTTAACAACAATATCATGCACATAGACAGGCTTTCTTTCTATGTAAATGTCACATTTGAATGTGGTGATGTACCAAAACCAATCAGAATGTTCATTGGATGCCCATATTAGGGTATCACTCTGCCCAATTTGATCATTTAACTTTTTGATTGCCTCCTCCTAGTTTGCCCAACCGAAGTGATGTTATTTATTCATGATACATTTTATTAAAGGTTCATAGTCATTCTTTTAAACGATGCAAGCATTTTGGGGGTGCCTGATACCATTAAGAAAGCTGGGACCTTGGTTCCAAGGGCCCTCGCTTAGTTGCCAGAGAAACCTGTGTGGCCTACTGCTACTGGGGGAGGGGGGCATGGTCACCCTCTTTGACTATGCACTTGAGTCCTTGACCAAGGGGCAATACTTCTCAGAAATTGGATGCCAGGGACAAGCAGCAACACACCCAATCACATCAGTATTGGCCTGGTAAGGTGAAGCAGAGGACAAGTGAATGTGTGTAAAATGTGAAGAAAGAAAACAATGAGCAGGAAAACAAACTAAAAATATGTATAACCATTCCACATCCTCTCACATTAAGCCATTGGCGGATCCAGGGGACATCAGGGGCAAATGCCCCCCAAAACACCTGAAATAGCCACAAATTTATACATTTCCTAATCTAGATCTACGCAACTTTTACTAAGGAAAGTCCATCTTAAAACGTCTAATAATGCATAAGGGAGCAAAATCTGACTATTTTTTATTTTGATCAACTTTTTTGTGATGCCCCCCATGGCGCCAAAAACTTAATCCTAGATCCGCCAATGCATTCAGCGAGCTCAGCTAAAGGAAAGGTCTACACCGCGGTGTAACCTGCAGAAAATAAAATAAAAGGTTTTACAGCAGTATCGATCACTCACAGCAATGTCAATATTGATATCACAAAATTGTTTATGTGCGCGTGCGGTGTGAGGGCCTAGCACACAAAATCAACAAACCCGAGGAGCAGCGAGAAATAACAAATGCGACAAATGCGCATCAGGTGCGAAGATCATGGCGAGTGTGTGAAAAGTACAGCAACTTTTAATAGTCCCAGTCGTTCACAAAAACTATAATAGCTTGCGACCTCAAATCTTCACCATTCGATTTGCAATTGCCGAAAACAGAGAAGTGCAAAGTTTTGATTGTAAAAAAATGCATAAACGAATGCTATAAATGAAAAACAGATCGCTGCACCAGTGACCGCTCGCGAGAACCAGCTTGCGACGGCAACAACACTTGCATTTTGGTACCCAGACGCGGATCCATGGGGGGCACTACCCATATATAGTCAAGGGCGGATCCAGGGGGGCAAAGGGGCCAGTGCCCCCCTCCCCAACCACCCAAAAATCTGGCGGTAAAGTTTGCACCATTTCCTATGAGTTGTCGTTAAACTAAGCAACTTTTACTAGAGAAAGTTTGTTTTTAAATCAGTTATTGATACATAAGCAAGAGCGAAATCGTGAATTTCATAATTATGGCGAATTTTGGGAATTTGCCCTCCCCCCCCTAAACTTCAAACACACACTATTCTGGATACCAAGCAGTGTAATATAGTAAAAGTAATCTTGGCAGCTACCTCCCCCTCCTGAGCCGGGTTGTGCCTATTTACACTTTTTGTATTTGGTGCCCCCCAGGCCCCAGCGGTGGATCCAGAGCGGGAGTTTAGGGAGCGAAAATTAAAAAAGTCTCACAATTCTGAAAAGTTATCGGGTTTCTCTTGCTTATGCATTCTCTTGCTTATGCATTGGCAAACTTTTCTTTGAAAAAGTTGCTTAGATTTCCTTCTATATCATGAAATGTGTCATTTTTGGCCGATTTCGAACGGTTGGGGGGGGGCAATTGCCAATTTTGCCCAACCGTATATCCGCCAGTGACGCCCCCCCCCCCCCCCGTCCTGACAGAAATCAGCTGATCCGCGCCTCTGTACCTACCTATTCAATTATTCATTTGGTAACTGAACTCTGAAGGCAAATCAATGCGAGCATTGGCAAATAGTATTAGTATATGCAATCAGATTATACCTATGCCTGCACCTGCTCCCGTGTCCGTCATGGGCATCGCCACCAATGGGGACACTAGTGACTAGGGACAATGTAATTAATAAGACAAACTAATCTGACATATGATGTCCCTTGTAACTCTGAAGCCGTGATGACGCCCTGTCCGTGCCCATTCCGGACGTGGCTGCGCCCTTTCACGTGCCAGCGCCCATTCCCTTTCCTGCAACCATCCCCGTGCCGTTTCCCGTGCCCGTGCCCGCTTCCGTTCCCCGTCGGCCGCCAGTCAATGTCGTGTGTCGTTTCCAGCGCTCCCCTTGCCCGTTCCCGTGTCCGTTCTCGTGCCCATTTCGGTTCCCGTGCCCATTCCTGTGTCCGTTCCGTGGCCGTTTCCGTGCCCGTTCCCGTTCCCGTGCCCGTTCCCTTTCTCGTACCCCTTTCCCTACATTGCACCCTGTGCCAGCACCCCGTTGCGGGCCTGCGGCCCCGGGGGATCCGTCCTTAAGTGCCGTAATAAGCACCCCTAGTCTGTCAACCCGATGCTGGATAGAATATATATAAAAGACAAGATAACAATCGACAGCGACCGGAATTGAACCAGTGACCCTTCGTATAGTCAGCAATAGCGCCACCTGGTCACCAAGTCACCGATCTACCTGGTCACCGAGTCAGCACTTCCCGCCAAAGGAAAGAGCGGCAGTGGTAGTCCTGACCGACGCAACCAAGTTGAAGTATTCACGGCACATTACACGAGTGGAAAGTTAGCAGCCGATTTGAGACATTCGACACGTTCGATGCATTCGCCCAAATGGTATTGTTCGCAAATCGCAGCCGACTAACAGGGACGTAGCCGAGGGGGGGGGGCACGGGGACCATCCCACCCCTTCTCAGCAAAATAAATTCACACTAGATAGAATGAGATTCCTGACGAACCTGACCTCCCCGCTCTCACGCCCGGTCCCTGCCCATTCCCGTCCCCGTGCCCGTTTCTGTGCCCGTTCCGTGCCCGTTTCTGTGCCCGTTTATGTGCCCGTTTCCGTGCCCGTTCCCGTGTCTACACATATGGCTGAGGAGCGATTTTTTTCCGACGTGCCCCCCCCCCTCTCTCTCTGATAAAAATCCTGGGGCCAGGCGTGCCTGCCGACTAGTGATATTACATAGGTACCTACTGATGTCCATAGACCATAGTCCATATTATACATTCAATGCATTCACCGAAACAGCACTTTTCCCAGCCGACGCGAGAGATTCCACACATTCGATATTTTCGCAAAATGCGTTGATGGCTGATTTGAATGTTCATGAAGTTAGCAGCGTATTTGTATCCGTATTGAAATACAGACTCAAAACTACTCTGATTTCACCCAAATTTGCACACCAGCAACGTAATGGCGTCAGAACACTGTGCATAAAGTTATAGGCGCATATCTTAAATAGTTTGACCTACGGAGGTCACAATAGCCGTTTTCACGATGGATTATTTTGCGCGAAATGTTTTAATTTAAAACATTTTAAAATGTTTTAAAACATTTCGCGCAAAATAAGCCATCGTGAAAACGGCTATTATGTACAAAAGGTTAAATACAGGGTACCCCAAAACTTTTCAACACCGTTTTAAACGCTGAAATACTCGGAACGGGGTAAGGATCATGCTCAAGTAAAGATAAGACCAGCCCGGATCACTGTTCGACCTTAAGTCACAAATGTCTCCTTTTTAATGGGTGATAAATATGTGCGCGGTACCCTATACAATCTCATAAAACGCACTTATAGATGCAACTGAGCACAATACCATCCAAAAGTAATCACAGCGTACCTATGTACAACGCAACATATTACCTAACCCCGCAACCGCCTGATCTAAGGTCACGAAAACACCTGCAAAACACGGTTTTGCCAAAAATTCCGGAACCGCATAACTCGTCTCCTACGCTAATTGAAATAAACGAACCGTTCTAGTGCCATACATATTACATTAGCACATAGATAGTGCACCATGAAAATTTTGTCTCAAAATGTCACCGTTTGACTTCAATCAACGCTCACATTTTTCAGGACGACAATGACCGAGTACCGCATAACTTTTTCCCTAAACGACTTCAGCCTAACGGCTTAACATCAGAAAAAGACCATAGACGGTGCACAACGAGGGATCAGACCGACCCTGGTCACCGATTGACCTCAGGTCACAACGTAAGTTACCATTATGGCACACGGGATAATGACTGTGTACCGCCCAACTTTTCTCAAAATCACTTAGATAAGCCATTTGACCACCAACGCCTTCCCTTCAACCCACCGAAGATGCATAACACAAGAGTTGACCCCAGGGGCGTTGGAAGTACTTTCAAGTTGGGGGGCGAACTTTTTGGCGGACCTGAGGTAGCAAAAATGATAGCTAAAAAAGCGATAGATCACTGTGGTCGCCACTCGTTATATCGCCAACAGGATTTATCGCAATATATCGCGACCCGTTCACCCGATATATCGGAATCTATCCCCGATATATCGCCACCCATTCTGGATGCGTCAATGCCGGCAACCGCTTTGATCCGAATTCCGTTGGTGACCACTTTCCCTTTTTCGGAGGAGCAGAGTCGACATCATACATATATAGGTAATGAAGCGTTTTGCTTAAAAAACAAACACCGTGACCTACCCCCATGCCAAAAAGACGAAATTGGGCATTGGGCACTCACTCATATTAGGTCACACCACTCCCCACTTCTCTTTTGTTTGCAGGACAGACCGCCACCAGGTTATTAGTAAAGTGTATGTCTCAGGGTCCACCCGACAAATAGTGGAGCTAGTGACATCCGGTGGATTCCCGAGGCTGACTATAGCTAGGTATTAGTGGGACAAAAAACAAAAACTTATATGCATAATCATGCCTAGATAGTAATCGAATGCTCAAATTATGAATATAATAATGCTAGACAAATCTGAAAATGAGAAGGAAAAAATATAAATAAAATAAGTAAAGAGAACATTTATAAAAAATATATATATACATATTACACACACTTATCAGCTAATCGTGCATTCTACGTTGAATTGACAACGTTGAAAACAAGAATAAGTTATATATTATACAATTAAGTGGTCGGTACTAGGTACTTGCCAATTAGATGATTTCGAACATATTTTTTCAGAACAGCTTTGAAGAGCTTTGCTCCTTGGAACATCGTCTAACTGTCCAAACATGGAACAAACAATGGTAGGCATTCCAAGCTTTAGGAGCAGTGAAAGATAAAGAAAAAGTCCTGTAGATACAGTCAAGGACGCAGGAAGCGGGGGGGCAGGGGGGCAGTGGCCCCCAACTTTTTTCGAGGAGGGGCGTCGCCCCCCCCCCCAACTTTTCTGAGGCTCTATACCTTCTGTTTACGGTTTTCTGATTAATATAGTCGTTGAAAAGTAATCACATCAATATACGGAAAGGTAAACCCGGAGTAAGCTGTTTGTTGATCATAAAGCTTGGGTAATATTACTTAGGTTTGGGTTTCTAGTCTCGTGGGAGGGGTTTCAGGCCGAATTTGAGGCTGTTGTAGCATTAAATGGATAGCTTTAACTACTTGGTGAACAAACTCAGAATTTTCTGTGGGTCTAGGTAGTTAAGTACCAGGACCGTACAACTGCACCCCGGCCAAGAGATTAAATCCAGTTGAAGGCTTAATGACGTAATGGACGTAGTAACTCATCAGAGTTTTAAAACTTGGTGATTTACAGTTACGACTGCATAATCATGCTGATTTTTTCCACCTTTACGCATGATTGTTTTTCTCTCGTTTTTTTAATATCTTCATAACATACAAATTGTGTCGAGACTTGGAACAAAAAAAGGCGCAGTTTGGAGATTTTGGGGGAACCGTTCTAAAAATGCCTAGCGATAAATCCATGTAACATAAATGTCACTTTCCTTTTTCAGTTTTTTGTTCGCCATTGATTATTCATCATCCGATTTTCCCGATTTTGGCAATTAATTTTTTGTTTTTCACGAAGGATTATCCCCCGTAAATTAATTAACATCATACACATATTGGTTTCAATAGAATTCGAGATAATTAAGACCTATAACCAATGATCTAAGCAATAACAAATGTCAAAGGGGAGCATAATTTGATAATGGGTGCCCCCTGTAAAACAATCACAGTGCCGCCGGTGCCCCGCCTGCTCTTTTGCCGTCCGCTATGATTTAGGAACACATGTCAGCCGCGAAATTTCCTTCTGGATGATGTGTCATCAATCGGCCATTCTTGCCAAGACCCAGGTAGTTCTTTTATATTCGATGTGATCCCTGACAAGGGTTCAGCCGATGTCATAGCGAAGTCACCAGCAACTTTAATCGTTAACGTCCTGCGGATAAAATCAAGTTCACAAGAGTGAGCGCTGCACAATGGTCCTGTCCAGGCACGATGTCACAACTCAGAATCGGTGGTATGGTAAGACTGTCTGATCGTGACAGAAACACGTTCTCCCACATTTGCAACATGGGAACCTATTTGGGTTTATCCTCGACATGTGACCTGAGGTCAAACTTCTAAGTTGACTAACTCTGGTCTCTGGATCATGAGTTCAAAAGCCCCTCGATTGAGACGTTCACCTCAACACGTATGGCGTCAAATAACTTTGCGTTCTTTTATTCTAGGTAATAAAAATATTGAAAATAAAACTATGATGACAAAAATAATATTTTGACTTTGGATATCGTCTGCACCTTAACTCTAACCTGAAAGTAAAACTTGAATTTAGGACACGTTTGCGATTGCATTTTTCAATGTTTCTAGAGGTATCCTATAGTGCGGGAATTTATTTGGGGGGACATAACGCCCGAAACTCGGAAAACATAAAAGACCTTCTAAAGAAAATGACGAAATAGTTTTTCAAATACTTCATTTTGGACAGCCTTTTGAATGGTGTTCCCGTCCCCCGGGCAACGGCGAAGTGGGCCTGAGCACCGCAGGGCGGGTGAAACGCAATAATATTAAATAAATCAGACTACCCTATGAGTTCATGTATCCGACATTTGTAAGTTAATTAAGTTTCATTCCTTAGACCTGTTTACCTGTATCCAGACTAAGAATATAATGACCGGATGACCTTAAATCAAGGTAAAGTCGCCGAGTCATGCGAGGTCAAACACTGTTTACAGTCACTTGCGTTGTAAAAAATGCCATATGTATGGTTAATTTTTGGCGTCTAGAGCGTAAAAAATGACCTTAATAAACTAATATTAGGCTTTCAAATGAGCGTCATAGGCTCATAGAATGGAAGCAAAAACACGGTAATCATTTTATATGGGTAGAGGCAATGCCAGGGTGAGGTGGTGGGATTTTGGTCTTGTGGGGACGTCATAAATTTTTAGTTCAGTCAATTTTCCATGGTATCGATAACTCAAGTTTCGTACACGTCAAATACTCCGTCAAATATTCGCTCATCTGACGTTTTTATGAAGATATTTGTTTTTATCATTTTTAAATTTGCGGGGAAAATATTACTAAAAAACAGAAAATTTGTTAAAGTTTTCTCTGATATGTAAAAAAAAATAACTCAAGGCAGTTCTGATACCAGCTGGGTAGTCAAATTAAAGGTCTGGAATTGACGTCTGATTATGAATACCTCGTCAGGGCCTCGGGACGAGGTAGTGCGTAATGGTAATAACACCAAAAGTGATAGTTCAAATCGGCAGGTATCGGGTAAGTGAGACAGGATTTCAGGCTGAGTACTCGTTGGCAGGCTAAGATCCTGCCCCCCCCCCAACTTGAACATACTTCCTGCGTCCCTGGATACAGTGGTTACAGAGTAGGGCGAGGGTTAAGCAATGGTAGAGTTTTCATATATTTTCATTTGGAAACCCTGGATACCATAGCAGTGTCTTCAACTTTCACTGAAAGAATATAGGAACGGTTCTCTGAGATTATTTTAGGTTTTCTGGTGAACTGATCACCCCAAACCTCTGGAAGCTCTCCATTGATAAGGTTGTGAAATCTTTGTTCTAGAACTTCTCAGAAGGGTTCTCAGAAGAGAAGGTCCAGAAATGTGGTGGTCGAGCGAGCGCCGGCGAGGCTCTCGAAGATCAGTCAGTTCTCATTGTTTTTCAGTATGGTGAGACAACTGGTGGACTGGCCGATTAAAGCATTCGACTTCGCAGTTCTGCTAGATCTGCTCAGTAGCAGTCAGACTCGGAATCGACGGACGTCAACATTGTTTTGATCAAAACTGGAGCCATAGTCAGACTCGATTTCTGTGAACCGAAGCTGAAGTCGGAATCAGAGTCAATGAAAGCTTTAATCCAAAGCTCCGCGTTTATCAGTTGCAACTTGCAGTGATTAGCCGTGTGGTAAGCTTCACAGTCACTTTATCGCTCATTGTCATACCAATCATTCAATCGTATGACAGCTCAGCGTTTAGACCTCAGCTGCCTATCAAGTTTACCATGTGTCTGTGTTCTCTGTTCACTGCTCCTTGAGTCACCCTGGCACCAATCTGATCATTGGCTGTACCCGACACGTAAAAGCTCACAGAGCTTCTCAGGAGCAGCCCGTCATGTTGCGTCACATTCCACCTTGACCTCATGGCGACGGGCGCGGTGGCTTCAGCTCAGACTGTGAGTTAAACCCGGTGACTCTGACTCTGACTCACTGCTGTCTGGAGTAACGGTCTGCGGCCAGCTCTGGTGGTGCCGGGGTGGCCCTGGAAAGCACGGGTCGCCCACGGTGTCGCCTTGAACGGTTACCTACCGGGAACCACTGGCCCTGGGGGCAGGTGCCGCATGCGGCAGCTGCCCCCAGGGCAGCTGTAAAGTGTGAACTGTGAAGCACTGCAGTGCTTCACACTGAACGGCCGATAGCGAGCATGTAAAATATACATCGTACGTTTGCTTGACGTCCTTAAATCGGTCTACAAGAATTGTTGTGGTGCTGAATACTTAAAACAGGGCACAAATATGACATTGCAGTGCCTATTCACAGACTTTTCTGGTCTCAACAACACAACCCACATTTCTAGCACGAAAAACATACCTAAGACTCAGAGTGAAACACATGTGAGGGATTCAAACTACAAGGGAGGATGGGATTTAGGTTGCGACAGAACCGTGTATATTTTTCAGAATAATATAGGTACCTACTAATGATGTATTGTAAATATATGAATTCATGAAACATAGGATTATGTTGAGATGATGAAATATTATCAGAGCTTACCTTTACTTGCAATACACATTGTCTGGTATTTTGCATTGGGTACATACATACATATTCTATGTATAGCCTGTCAGCATTTTTACGCGCGCGCACATTTGCATTGAGAAACAATATATCAATTATACATTAAGTATAACATAGGTAGGCAAGTACTTATGCTATTAAGATAGCTGCTTCAATGTACGAATAATATTGAGGTGATACATCCACCAGTTACTTAACACGCGCCCTGGAGGACCTCTGATAATAACAGTCCCTGGAGGGGGCGGATTTCGCCCCCATGATCTCAAAAACCACGCAACGTAGCGACAAACGTAAAATGAAGTTATATAGCTTGATACAAGATCTTTCGAAAATACGTGGGTCGATTTTTAGGTCAGGTAAATATCAAGGTCACCAGAGGTCATCAAAGGTCATATTTGTCAGATTTAGGACTTTGCTCCGGATACCCAATTATCTCAGAAACTATGATAGCTAGGAGCAAACACCGTAAGCAATCGAGAGCTCTTGAAATTTGTGATCTACCAATTTAACTTCAGAATTGAGCTCAGGTGAATATTTTAGGCTCCAGAGGTCATTGAAGCTCATAAATATTTTTTTTGCAGAAAAGTGTCTTGCTAATAACTTCTTAATTAATGACAACAAAGCAATTATTTCCAGGTCATCCATCATGTTTGTCTCGTCGAGCCGCTTTGAATAAACGCCATTTCTACGGGTGAGGTCAATTTCGAAATTTGACCTCAAGTCGAGGTCAAGTGGTGACCCAAGTATGTCATGTTGCATATTGAAAGACGTTTATCGACAAGACAAATACATTGGTACCATTGGCACGTCCCGATCTTCATTATGTCGAGAGTTATTGACAAATCAGTGTTGGTGGTCACAAAATTGATCTGACCTTAGGTCACCAATATTAAAAAAGATAAACAAATTGTACGTATCGATGACCTAATGACATCCTGCAAGTGTGAAATCGATCATTTAAAAACTATGTCTGCATACGACCAAGCACGTTTTGTAGGTGAGGTCATCACGGGACCTGGCCTGGTGACCTGACCTGAAATGACCCGAGACGAAGCATTTAATTTAATGTGGGTATTTCATTTTCGAACAGGTCGAAAAACAGGAGGGGTGGGCGGATTTAGCCCCCCTCATCCAGGGCGCGTGCTAAGTGCCTATTTTCCATAACGTTACGAAATAGTGGCTACTCTTACCTCCGATTATCTCGGGATATTAAAGTTTGGAATTAGTCGTGTTTGGTTCTCTGATATATATTCCGGGTTTAATATATTTGAGAAAAAACTTTTGTGGGCATTTTTCCGAGACAAAATGAACTTTTGGGAGATCTAAATCAAAATCGTTCAAGTCCAAGATAGCTATTTTATTATAGCACTTGTCATTTGCATTTTCATGTTCTATTCAAAATATGGCTTTTGCGCGGTCTGTTAAAGTTAAGCTGTTTTTTTTTCTCGTTAAACTCGAGGGTAGCGGCTCATTAAATTCGACATGGGTGTCATTTTCTGAAAATTATTGGGGGACCACATCCTAACTTAATAAATTATAACTCCATTCTAACCATGCAACGTCGTAGGCCTAATGTTAAAAAATTGAAATCATTGGGGTGCCACCCACCCACCAAAGTATACAAATTGACACCCATTATATCTAAAAACATCATTTTTGCAAAGAATCCGTAAAAGTGATGTAAGAAAAGGTATCCGAAGTTTCACGCTGGCAGCACTATTAGTCTTCGAACTATTTTGAAAGTTTATCAAGGGGCGCTTTCCTCCTCCCCCAGTCAATGGCGGGTTTAAGAGAGATTACCTACAGAAAGGTTTGTGACGATACGGACAGCAGCTTACGAGATACGTTCCAAAATAATGCATGAGGAGCAAGACATAGTAAGTAGTGTGCTAAAGCACTCCAGCTGCTTAACCATGACACGGATAACATATAACCATTGCGTTTTGCCATGCCACAATGATTGACATGACACTCGTAAATTGACGGAGCTCTTCATATTTTATGAAGCACGTACTTACATATACACGACATTCAGAGTGGAGCGAAGCCAAATTGATATTTGCACATGAACACATGACCAGGACATAAGAAGAGACCGACAGAGTCGCCATCGCTTACATTTATATTGTTTCTCTCTGACCCTGTCTGACTGAGTTTCTGACCCTGTCTGACTGAGTGTCTGACCCTTCCTACTTGGAGTGTCCTGACTCTGTCTGACTCGAGTGTTGACTCTGTCTGACTGAGTGTCTGACCTCGTCTGACTGAGTATCCGGCCTGTCTGACTGGAGTGTCTGACCCGCTGACTGAGTATCTTCCGTCTGACTGAGTGTCTGACCCTGTCCAGATCCGAGTGTTCTGACATGTCGTGACTGAGTGGTCTGACTGTCTGAATGAGTTGTCTGACTCTGTCTGACTGAGTGTTGACTCTGTCTGACTGAGTGTCTGGACCATTGGTCTGACTGAGTGTCTGACCGCTCTGACGAGTGTCTGACTCCTGGTCTGGACTGAGGTCTGACTTCTGACTGAGTTTGACTCTGTCGACTGAGTGGTCTAACTCGTCGAACTGGAGTGTCTGACCCGCGTCCTGACTCAGTACCTGACCCTGTCAGACTGAGTGTCTGACCCTGTCTGACTGAGTGTCTGACCCTGTCGACTGAGTGTCTGACCTCTGTCTGACTGAGTGTCCCTGACTCTGTCTGACTGAGTGTCCTGACCCTGCTCTGACTGAGTGTCTGACTCTTCTACTGAGTTGTCCTGACTCTGTCTGACTGAGTGTCTGACCCTGTTGACTCAGTACTGGAACCTCTGTCAGACTGAGTGTCTGACCTCTGTCGCTGGAGTGTCTGACCTGTCTGACTTAGTGTCCTGACCCTGTCTGACTGAGGTTGACTTCTGTTCTGACTGAAGTGTCTGACTCTGTGTACTGAGTGGTCGACCCTGTCTGTACTCAGTACTGACCTGTCGACTGAGTTCGCTGACCCTGTCTGGACTGAGTGCGTGACTCTGTCCTGACTGGGTTGGTCCTGCACCCTGTCCTGGACTGAGTGTCTGAACTCTGTCCCTGGACTGAGTGTCTGACTCTGTCGTGACTGAGTGTCTTGACCATGTCTGACATGAGTGGTCTGACCGCTGTCTGACTGAGTTGTTGACTCTGTCTGATGAGTGTCTGCTCGTGCTTGACTGATGTTTGACCCTGCACCCTGCCGAACGGAACGTCCGACGTCTGACCCTCTGGTGACGTCACACGGACCCCGACAGCGTCGCCACCTCAGCGGCATCCGGGAGCCTTGAACGCTGGTGGCGGGGGAGGAGGCGGACGAGGGCCGGCGGTGGAGGAGGCGGCCGGCGAAGCCTCAGTCAGCGCTCCGTCTCCGCCGCCGCCGCCAGCATGAGACCAGCCTCCGTCGCCGCCGCCGCCGCGCTGTGTCTGCTGCTGTGCGCCAGGATGGCCGCAGCAGCGCCGAATCTGCTGCCGGGCGACCCGCGGCTCAGCGACCCCGCTCATAACCACCACGGCGAGCATGGTGCCCATGGGGACCATGGAGACCACGGAGCACATGGAGATCACGCAGCTCATGGAGATCACGCAGCTCATGGAGATCACGCAGCTCATGGAGATCACGCAGCTCATGGAGACCATGGCGCCCATGGTGCCCATGGGGACCATGGAGCACATGAAAATAACGCGACTCATGGAGGCCATGGGGAGCACGGTGCCCATGGGGACCATGGCGACCATGGAGCACATGAAGATAGCGCAGCACATGGAGACCACGGTGCCCACGGAGATCACGGAGCCCACGGAGCTGAGGCCGCCGACTCATCTGCCACGGCGTCCGTGAACTACGGCTCAGGTATCCAGGTGACGTCGAGGCAGCCCGGTCAGGTGGGACACCACAACCCGTTCCTGCCGAGCTACCGGCCGGACGCCGGGCCACAGCGGCAGCCGACCGGTGCTCAGCAGCAGCTGCAGCAGAGCCAGCAGGCATCTCAGCAGGTATCCCAGCAGGTATCCCAGCAGCAGCAGCAGCAGCTCCCGCAGCAGCAGTTCTCTCAGCAGCAGTTCTCTCAGCAGGTGACCCCTCAGCAGCAGCAGTCGGGCGTCGGGCAGCAGCAGCAGACCTTCTCCTCCCAGCAGCAGCCATCCCAGCCCCAGCGCCCCTTCGTCCCGATCCGCCCGGAGGACCTAAACCGCAACCCGGGAACCGGCAGCTCAGGGCCCAAGGGTCCGATCACGGCCACGTGCGGCGCCGGCCTCACCTGTGTGCAGGAGCCCACGTGTGACCCGTACACAGGCTTCGTGCGCGGTGCGCTGAACCGGCCGCCAGCCGACCCCTCCCAGCCGACTGTGGCTATCCAGCGCTGCGAGCTGGCCGGCGTCGAGGCTGGCGTCTGCTGCCAGCAGAAGCCGGGGCGGTACGTCGACCCGAGCGTCAACACCATCGATAGTCAGAGCTTCTCTCCTCGCCCGTCCTCACCGAACGTCCAGAGTTTGTCACGCCCTGTCACACCGAGCGTTCAGCGGCCCCGCCCCGTCACCACCGGCGCTGCCAAGGGAACGCCAGCGTTCGTCAGCAAGCCGCTCAGACCGGCGTTCGGTCCACGGCCCAACTTCGCCGGAAACCCGTTCCTGAGCGGCGTGACGCCAGCCAGGGTGTCCCCTGTGGCGCCTCAGCAGCAGCAGACGCCTCCGGCTGTGACCCCGCAGACCGGGTCAGGCCCTCAGACGGGCCGACAGGTCACCTGTCAGAGGGACCAGCGGTGTGTGGAGGTGAACCGCTGCGGCGCGGACGGCTACTCCACGGACAGGGTGGCGCTCGGCAGCGGCAGCCCGACGCTGAGCCCGGTAAGTAGAGCGCCGTCGGCATGGCACGCGGCACTGTCCTGCAGTGGCTGGGGTACACAAGGAGGTGGGAGCTATCGTTTGTAATGCGTTCTTGTGGATAAACAATGCCCATAATTGTTACAGTAATTTGTTCGATGCGCTTAAGCTTAATTTTTTGCTGATTGTTTATGAGTGTGTCAAGAATGCAAAATGCATTTATTTCTAAAGACAATTTAAGCCAAACTATTAATTGCGTTTAAATAATAATAATGGATTATGGCAATGTCTTGAATATGTCACAAATACGTCGTTCTGATATTTTTCAAGAGTCTTCTGAGCTTATGTCAAAATTTATAGTATCTCTTCAGTCTTTTCTGTTTCTCCTATTGCCAATGTTTCCGAACACAAAATAGATTTTTCTGCGCTGCACTTCGGCACAAAGAAAAGAGCTCAAACGTGTCTTTGACCGAATTCGTATGTTTCGTGTACTTTCAGTACTGCATCACGCCATTCAACGGGCGAGGAGTCTGCTGCAGTCCTCAACCTTCCAGCAGCCTCCCCAGTCGGCGTCCCAGACCACTTTCCAGCAGAAACCTCCCGTGCCAGCGACACAGACTGCCTTCCAGCAGCGACCCAAACCACAGTCCACCCTCCGGCCGCAAAAACCGGCACCCCAGTCCACCTTCCAACAGAGGCCTGTGTCGGCACCTCAACCTGCCATCCAGCAGCAGCCGAAACCGCAGTCTACACACCAGCAGCAGCCACCCAAGCCGGCCAGCCAGCCTGCCTTCCAGCAGCAGCAGCAGCCGCAGCAGCAGCAGCAGCAGCAGCAGCCCAGCGGTCCGCTGATTGTGCCTCAGCTGGGTTTCGATCTGCTGCCTCCGCCGCCGCCGGGCTCCGTTCCGGACTCAGCCCCGGACTCCGTTCTGGGCCCGGTTCCGGGAACATGTGGCCGCAGCAGCCGCCTCTCAGTTCCTGGAGTCGCGCCGAGCTCCGGGCAGGCTCATTTCGGTAAGTAGAATATGGCTGCTGCATGATGGAATGCCTTCTGAAATGACGAGGAGGAATATTCAATGTAGCTATTTCCGGTGGTGTTGGATTGAGACGAAGGTTGAATGCATGGTGAGAACTGAGAAGGCATGATACAATATATCTAAGGCAAATAATCTAAAATGAAATGCTGGGCTACTGTGACCGAAAACGTTGCTTCCAAGTCTCATGTTAAGGAATCCCTAAAGGCCATTATCTAGCCACAAGGACGCAGGAACCGGGAGGGGGGCAGGGGGCAGCCGCCGCCCCTCATTTTCAGATTTTAACATTACGCCTATAGCGTTGCATGGAAAGAAATCAGCTCAAATGCCTCCGCCCCCACCCGCATCCAACTCGGAAGGTTCCCGGTGCCCTGTCTAGCCATAACGCTCTCGTCAAGAAAATCGTCTTGCTTTAACGCGTAGTGCACTTCCGGGCTGTTGACATTGAACCATTGACAGTGCGTTCGTGACCCCTTCTCTTCCGTGTGAACATATTTCTCACGTGTCCCTGAACCGTGACATGATGTCAGCCATTTAGGTCAGAGGAGGCTAATGAAGTCTCTGTATGCTGATGTAGGTTAAGGAAGCTTCCGGGTAGCATGCACCGTAAGTTTACTTTTCTCCAAACGAGGCGGTTATAAATAGTTTGGGTAGCCGAAATACTTCGCAATGGCATCACATCACCATTAACAGCATTGGCGAAAACTTTACAAATATTATTATTGTCTATAATAATAATAGTTATTAAGAAACAAGATACAATCGACTTGAGTCTCAACAAAAAACATAGTCTAGAAAAGTGTCCTTATATTTCGGCGCAAATATTGTATTACGATTTACGAAGCGGGTGAACCGGACGATTAGGAGAGGCCCGGAACTTTTGTATAAAATAACTTTGAGCAACACTAGACTCTTAGACACAACACAAGTGACCCCCACCCACCCCGCCTCGCCTTATCCGTGGCCTTACTTAACAAATACTAAACACAGTCCGGGACCAGGGTCCAGGACTTACCGAGGCCCGATACTTAACCAATATACAGATAGGTCAATAACATAATTAAGCGACATTATATCTTGCTGTTCACGTCAGGGAAGATGCACCTGAGGAATACTAACGAAACCTCTGCCAGAAGGGACGTCAGTGGCATGGTGCCACGTCTAAAGCTTGTGCACTTTGGGGGGCCCCATCGAACAGTTAAAAATCGATAATATAGCATTGCATTAACAATGCTAATGATGTCAATCATATTTCCTTGGCCGTCACCATTTCGTATTTTCCGTTTCCCTTTAAATTTATAAAACACGTTTAAAACGCAGTCTCCGCGGTTGGTTTGACTATTTACTTACCATCAGAAGCTGATGTTTCTTTAATGCCTAAGTAAACAGACATTTAAATGCGATATGGTTACAGGATGGAAACGATTCGTGGTTCGCGTTAATGGCGGTGTCTGAACCCATATGTTCTCTGTCCCGCAGCTGTTAGTTAAGCACTGTATTTTTGTAAGGTGATTATCGCCGAGGTAACATACTTACCTACGATAAAATTAAAATGCAATGAACAGTGCATCGTGGACCCTAAACTGGGTTAGTCACTATTTCGGTGGATCTTTTTTTTAAATACCAGAATTCGAATGTTTCCCAGGGCACGTTAAGGTTTGGTTTAATTTGACGCCCCTCGCCAAGCCCCAAGCCCCTACACGACTCACTGCTTCGGCGCTGACTAAGCCGACCGCAACCCCCTTCCCCGCTCAACAATACTTTGTGCTAAGAAATCGGCAGCGTGAATGTTTGCCCTCCAACTCGAAATCCGAGATCCGCCAACTGAATCGCCCACATATTTCAACCAGAGACTGTTTGGACTTGTGTATGACCGTCACAATCCAGGAGGCCATCCTCTGCTCTGCACACACCGATGGTTTCGAACTCTGGCCTGATCGCCTGTCAAAGGCAAGCCGGCAAGCTTTCATAGAGCTATAGCCCTGCTCGAATCGTGCCGCAGCTGCAAACGCAAGCTTCCATAGAGCCTGATGCTTAAGAAGACGTATGGCGATGGCAGGGCCGCTACCATTACGGTGCTATGGGGCTTTCGCTGCGCTTGACACAGCATTCAGGGCCATGTAGCACGGCCTCTGCCATCTCGTTTTTTTAGCATATGGCTCTAGGAAGCCTTGCGCCTTGCGCTTCTTGACAGAAGCGGATCAGGGCCTGCTGTTCCCTCTGTCGACCATACACATTTCATCCCAGGGTAATGTTAATCCGAGGGTCCTGACAACACGCCGTGCTGATACAAGCTGTGCCACTCTGCCCACCGCTGACCACACTGCAGCGTATCTTAATCTGGGGCTCCCGGACACATGTCAAACGGACACGTGCTGACCCGGTATTCCCACCTGACTATCGTGACGTCAGAGGAACGGCTCCCGCGCAGAACAGTCCGCTGGGAAATTCCAGACATGGATAGAGCTGTTGAGAATGTTCAGTAACATTCGGAAGAGAAGACAGCCATGCTGCATTCACCCAATTTAATAACGTTACGTTACCTCACTCAAAGTTGATATATCCAGAGCGTGAGGCATTGTGTTAATGTTAGGTATTATTGTCACAATAACATCTGTCACCTTCTGGTTCGCTGTAATGTTCTGCAGGTCTTCTCTAAAGCCCTGTGTGGCCCCTCTTCTCCTTGTACTCTATAGTTATGTGCTGCGTGATGCTTTATGAGTCCATTATATATACATAGTACATATAGCATCCAAACCACACAAACATCGCTATAACATTATTTGAGTTACATTATTGAGTGGTATCTGATGGACGACATTACTCGATCTCTCTAAAGCTTACCACTACCAGCACAACACTGATTAAATCGACAACCGGCAAAATTGCCGGTCAACATATAAATCCCAACACAATATAAACACCCAATATTTAACCATCCCGTCCCCGTGCCCGTCGCGCCGCCAACGTCCCATCTCCCCATCCGTTCCCCGGGGGTGCCGGGCGCGGCAGTATAAGGAGCAGTTCCGTGAGTCGGCTTAGCTGGCCTGCAGCAGGTCACGTGGTCCGACCGAGACTGGGACGCGCTCATCCATACATGCCGTCTGTCCGCCCACCGGTGCCCCCGACCGTGACACCGGGTACCGACCGTGACCTTGAGAACGGTGCCTCCTGCCGGCCCGTGGGAGAGAACGAGGGAGCGTGGGTCGGGTGAGAGGGTGAAGAGAACGATGGGAGAGAGGGCGCAGAGGGAGGGAGGAGGGGGGGCGGCAGTGACTCGTCCGCCGTCGTCAGCAGGTGTGGACTGTGGGTGCCAGTGGAGGGAGGGAGGAGGGGGCAGCGGTAGTGACTCGTCCGCTGTCGTCAGCAGGTGTGGACTGTGGGTGCCAGTGGAGGTCATCCAGTCACGCTCAATCCCAATCGTCAGATGGGCTTCATTTCGCCCTGAGAGCAAACTGGTGATTCAACATGCATAGTGCGCAATAAATCCAGAAGGCTTTGTCCGTATTGCAGTTTCTTGTGGTGGAATCATCATCTACAATTTCATGCTTATTGTGACAATATGTCCTTCGCGTTGGCATATTAAGCCGAATAGTTATAGTTACCGAACGCTTAATTTATAGCCTCCAGACGATGCCTTGTTAGTTATAGACGATGCCATGTTGACGACGATGCTGTTAGACGATGTCAGTTCCTGTTAGAGGATGCTAGGAAGTTACACATTGCGCAAGCTATCTGAATTCGTGCAACTTTTATCGTTTGGCGTTGTTCGGATTTTGTGCAGGTGGTGTTTTTGGTACCCGCAGGCTGCAGCTAATACCATGTTGTTCTGTATAAAAAATACATGTGTTTTGTTTTATTTCCCACTCGGTGGCCAACTGCTGTCAGAGTCCGGCTTAGATGCAACTACGACTGGTAGGATCACACTTACATGACATGCTATCTGGGATAAATCAGAGATCTTAGTGCTGATGCCTCTGTCTCTGTCGCTAGTACCTGTATCTGTCACTGTCTCTGTCTCTGTATATGTCTCACTTTCGCCCACTAACTCGCTTTATTATAATTATTGGTGATATTTGTATGCGTCCTACTGCAGTCTCAATTGCTTCTCGGTGCTACCTTTCTGTGCTTCCTGTTGCAGTCTCTATTGTTAGTGTTATGTTTCTTCTGTCCGTTGCAGTCCCCATTGTAAGGTTAGTGTTATGTTTCTTCTGTCCGTTGCAGTCCCCATTGTTTGGTTAGTGTTATGTTTTTTATGTCCGTTGCAGTCCCCATTGTTTGGCTAGTGTTATGTTTCTTCTGTCCGTTGCAGTCCCCATTGTTAGGTTAGTGTTATGTTTCTTCTGTCCGTTGCAGTCCCCATTGTTAGGTTAGTGTTATGTTACTGCTGTCTGTTGCAGTCCCCATTGTTAGCTTAGTGTTGTTTCTTGCATGTTGCTACTGTCGGGAGTTACATTATCCATTGTCAGTGTTATGTTTCTGCTGGCAGTTGCAGTCTTCACTGTTAGTGCTATGTATCTGCTGCCCGTTGCAGTCTTTATTGTCAGTGCTGTGTCTTGTCCGTTGCAGTTTCCATTGTTAGTGCTATGTATCTGCTGTCCGTTGCAGTCTTCATTGTCAGTGTTATGTTTCTTGTCCGCTGCAGTTTCCATTGTTAGTGCTATGTATCTGCTGTCCGTTGCAGTCTTCATTGTCAGTGTTATGTTTCTTGTCCGTTGCAGTTTCCATTGTTTGTGTTATGTATCTGCTGTCCGTTGCAGTCTCCATTGTCGGTGTTATTATTGTCGGTTGCAGTCTCTATTTTCAGTGTTATGTTTATGTTACCCGCTGCAGTCTCCTTTGTCGGAGCCTTTCTTAGACATTCATCTGTCGCCTGTATTCCCAAACGCCGATAGCCGTCACCGTCTCTGTGCCTGTCCATTAAAGGAAATATGGGCCCTTTTTATTATTATGGTAGCATCTATTGTATTGTATTAATTGAGCCTCAATTTAGAAGTGGAATAATTACTTTTTATATTTTGAAACTTAATTTTGGGAAAAAAGCGGGTACATATACTTCTTCCGGAGTTTATGATCGATGATTTCCTTTTATTATTGGGAGCGCAACATACCTATATTGCGCTTTTGTTTCAGTTTTTTAACGTTGAAAGGTGATAAAAACTTAGATTGTTTCTACGAAATACCAAGTGTATGGGCGACCAAAGAAAGAAGCAGTTTTCGTACGCTTAGAATTGAGCATAATAAAATGATGTTTAAGCTGAATTAGACCAATGCTAGCAAATAATTAAGTAGTGTTAACATCTTTTGCGTTGTTATATTTAAATGCTACAAACGAACTGCATGCACCAGGAATGGTGACGCCAAACAAACATATTGTTACTACGAAATACCAAGGGCGACCAAAGTGAAGACCAATTTTTAAACACTTGTTATTGATTGAAAAAAATCGTTGTTTATCTAATGCAAAACCACAGTAACGTTATACAACACACATTTAATGGTGGTTGACTAATTGTATTCAAATCTAAGCTAATGATAAGCAGGAAAAGTATTGAAGTAGGTACCCAAAATGTGACAAGTATTTCCAATGCTGTTGTTTTCAGCGTCGAACGCTTAAGAGTTTTTAAATTGAAATAACTTCGGTTTGATATATTTTCATGCTAAATTACAATTAATTTACGTATAGTTTTTATGTGTGAGATGATAGCTGATGCCATTGTGATAAGAATAAGTTGAAGAAATGTGATCATAATATGGCAGAAAATGCTTTATTGTTCAAACATACGAAATAAAATCGAGCTTTTGTGACTAGCACATTATCAAGGATCCTTATCAAGTATAGCACATTATCAAGGATCCTTGATAATTTCCTAGTCACGAAAGCTCTGATTTTTTCGTTTCGTATATTTGAACAATAAAGATATTTCTGACATATTATGATCACATTTCCTCAACTGATTTACATATAAGTTTGTTTCATCTCCCAATTTCATGTGCTAACCCCATTTTGTTAAGGAACAAAATACATATTCACCTCGAATGTTCTTTGCTCGACAGGTGAACTTCCCTGGCACGCGGTGATCTTCTACACGAACGGCACGTTCGTCTGTGGCGCCACACTGATCAGCGAGAGGCACGTGGTGACGGCGGCACACTGCCTGCTCTAGTGAGTACCTACACTGCCTGCTCTAGTGAGTACACGCACCAATGTTACATTCATTTGAATACACGCTCCTATGCTTCATTTCCTGGTTTCTGACATTGTGTCTTGGTATCAGGCCTTTGCATAGTTGCGTGTAATATTCTATAAGGGTACAGTATTATTTTATTTTTGTTGGAGTAAACGTTTAAGCAGTTTTACCGTCCTTATAGGGTTGTAGGATCCTATTCAGTTGAGAGGGCTTCAGCCCCCCCCCCTGGGTTCAGCCCCCCTCCCAGCTTGGACGAGAAAGTGAGTCAAGTCCGATAAAAAATATGTATCTTTGTGAACTTTGATAGTACTTTAAGAAATTTTTCCCAGCACAGCCCCCCTCCCTCTCCCCAACTTTTCTGGAGAACCTACGTCCCTGTGTCCATATATCTATGAAAGAACATAGATGGTGCCATTGGTACCATGTATGTATGTACATATTCGCTAACATTTGGTCAAAATCGCGTTTCTCAAATCGTAAGACATACAGCTTCAATAACTCTTAATGGTAATGCAGAAAAGCTAATGTCCTATACTCTCCAGTTTGCTTGCTGTTCTACCGAATCAGCATGCATTAAGCATTAAGAAGGATTTCTGGCATCTGTTCTAAGAAAGAGTTTAATCTTCCTCAGCTTATGACGTCATTTGCAGTCCGATCAGTTCTCCCTGATCATGGCTGTAATGAACGAGCGATTGCAGAATCGAAAACTGTTCATGGACAATAACGATGAATTTCCATTTAAGTTTATACATAAAAGATGTTTTATGAAGCCCCATCAACGCCTCTTTTATTGATAGCCCATTACTTTATGGGTGGAGATACTACCTCTTGTATTGGAATGGTTCGGCTTATCGTAAGTGCCTCACATCTCATGTACAGACAAGGGTCATTCTTTTATTGAGCCATCGAACTCACTTTAAGAGAACGGGCGGAAAAATACCTCAACTGAAGACGGCAGACGCGCCCTTAAATCCTAGCAATGAATCAATCAACTCAAATGAGCATTGTTACGCCACTCTAAGAGAGGAAGGGATTATAAATAATCCTGCAATCGTCATCCTGACAGCGTCTAAGAAGTGACGATCTAGCAGTGGCAAAACAATGTAAGATTGTGCGGTGGGTGATTCACATCGCTGGACGTACCAGTCAGGCGGGGTTCGAGTTGTGAGAGCTTGTGACGCCGTTCACCTGTCATTCAGATGACTCAGCAAAGTGGAGGCGGAGACGTGCCAAGGTCCCGCCCACACCTCGACGACGAACAAACAGTAACAAAGAGACATTTAAAGGGAGTGTTCCAACTTTCTGAAAGTTGTCAAATATACGTCCGTTTTAGTAAATAAAAAATGAAATAAGTGCTGATGAAGAGGATGATGATATTTGTTTCTCGAAAAGTCACTGAACTTTTTACAAATCAAGTTCGTAATATTTAGGACGATGACGTCATTATTGAGCTATAGAGAGCTGTAGAGAAAAGCTAAAATATATATATTTGGACAATTCTGGTGACTTGAACACAAACAAGTTTCTTGTTATCGTACTCGGTTTTTCTCCAAGGAGCAACAATCTTGAAGTGGCTGTCAGCCAATCAGCGATGGACTTGCATAGACCCCCTTTTACAAATTCAAAATTCCGTTGCTTAAAAATGGTTAAGTTTTTGGAAAAATAGTTTTAGTAATTTATGCTTTTTTATAACGGCCAAAGATAATGGCTATCTCAGTTCAAAACCAATACAAATGTGAAACATTTCCTTTAACTTGACAGTTATTGTATTTA
This sequence comes from Semibalanus balanoides, assembly GCA_014673585.1. Taxonomy (NCBI): domain Eukaryota; kingdom Metazoa; phylum Arthropoda; class Thecostraca; order Balanomorpha; family Balanidae; genus Semibalanus; species Semibalanus balanoides. The sequence continues at coordinate 93,241 of VOPJ01003743.1, forward strand.
TCATAACTTAGCATTGTTAGCAAGCCCTAAGTTATCAAGAATTTGTGGTCACATCGAGAATTTACCTCAAAGTCAGCAGCTTAGTAGGTAATACATATAATAATGGACCTTTGATAAATTGTATTCCAAACTGTTTGAGAAAATATGTCATGATTTTGCGACCACTGTAGGTAGTCCGGCACTCCGGTTACTAAACCGTTGCAATTCCATTACGTAAGTCGATTTCAGTCCACTACCTAGCCTAACTTCTGCATTAGTACATCGCAGTATTGCGTCCTACCCGCGCACCTATGCATCTGAAGGTCACTCAGTGACGTTGGCGACCTCTTGTTTTCAGCATCCGACCAGCGGAGATCCAGGTGCGACTGGGAGAGTACCAGCTCCACTCCGACCGGGAGCCGAGGCCGTACCAGGACATCGGCGTGGCAGTGATCCATATGAGCCCGGGTCAGTCGCAACTCGCACGCAGATCTTATATTGAGATAAATTTGTATTTATTCGCTACCATAGTACCATATGTTAACAGGTTGCCAGCCTGCCAACATGGCGACTGAGTCGCGATTTTGGACAGACCTCGTAAATTTACCTGCGAATGAAGTCTAAACGAATCGGCTGTGACACATTAACGATTATGTGACTTATATGGCTCGGCGTATTATTTTGATTTTAACAACGGAAAGTTTAGCCTTGGTAGCAGCCCTGACATGGCGAAGTTTAAAATAATAATTTTGTGTAAGCCGCTGGACTGTTTTGGCACTGTTTTGTTCAGAGTGTTCGATCACTTGACAAAACCAAAACCACCACTCAACGTTATCATGCTTGCACCGCAGTATGCTTCAAGGTGAACAACGATACGCTACGCCTTCAACCACTTTGTAGAAATACAAACTCATCAAACCTTCCCTCAGCTCATTCACCGTAGCCTTCCCATCACACCGTGCCCCGCCCCTTCGCCAGGTTTCCGCGAGGGACCTCTGTTCGAGGACGTAGCCGTTCTGGAGCTGGCGTCGCCGGTGGTGCTGGGACAGCACGTTCAGCCCATCTGCCTACCAGAGGAGGGACAGAAGTTCGACGGACTGCGCTGTGTCGCCTCCGGCTGGGGAAAGCAGGAGTTTGACGGTACGTCGGGGTTAAACGGACCTGTTGGGTGGGTGGTCAGAACAGGGATTGCCAGTAGATAGAGACTTGATGATTTGACGATCACTCACACGAATATGTTTAGCTTGTCTTCGACTAAAGAAGTGAAAAATAAACAATTTACGTACTGCTAAGAGTATGCTAGAGAAACACATAAAGTGTGAAAGGTAGACGGGAGCGATTCACTTTGACGGTCAGTCGTTGGGAAACAAATATCGAGTTTGTTGATACAGCAGACTGAAGTGATTGACTAATCAAAAGACTCTCGTGTCGCCATAGCTGGCGTGCCGTCTGTGCTGAAGAAGGTGGAGCTGCCGATCGTCCCGAATGAACTCTGTGAATCTAGCCTGAAGAGCACCCGTCTGGGCAGCTTCTTCAGACTTCACGACAGCTTCCTCTGCGCCGGTGGAGAGAATGGCGTTAATGCCTGCCAGGTGGGTACGATTCATGTTTTCAGAGGACGATTTCAATGTGATTTAAGCATTGGGTGTGCCATTGATGGTGTATTGTTTTTACATGGGATCATTGATGGCATGAAGCATTCAATTGAATATGCTTCCACGTTTAACTACGTTAAACCATGCCGATTATAAGTACCATAAAACAGAGCGCAAATGCAAGGTTTCAAGGCTTCGTCATTCAAACTTACAGATCTGTCAGCTTGTGGTTTGTGTTCCGACCTGTCACCCTATCAAACTGACGGCGTCTGTCATTAATTAACAGCGATCGTTCACCTCAGCGTTGACTGTCGTCACGCAGGGTGACGGTGGCGGCCCTCTGGCCTGTCTGTCTCACCGTTGACTGTCGTTACGCAGGGTGACGGTGGCGGCCCTCTGGCCTGTCTGTCTCACCGTTGCCTGTCGTTACGCAGGGTGACGGTGGCGGCCCTCTGGCCTGTCTGGTGGACGGCTCGTACGTCCTGGCCGGCATCACCTCCTGGTCCCTCGAGTGTGGCCGTCAGGAAGCTCCCCCGGCGGTGTACGCCAGTGCCGCGTCAGTCTTCAGCTTCATCCAGCACAGCACTAGTGCCGGCACGGCGCCAGCCGGCAGTAGCGGCGTCCAGCGCGCCAGCCAGCCCGACAGGAACGCCTCGTACGGCCGATAGGTGGCAGGGCAGGCGCCGTACGCCGGCCACAGGTGGCGCCGTAATGCGGGCATTCGGGTGAGACTGGAGTGCATAAGGTCTGTTGTCCGCTTGTTTTAATTGCATGCATGTGAGCGGACGGTAAATGATAAGAATAAAGGCGATGATGTCAGTGGTGTGTTTTGTACGCGCGATGTGGTCTGCCGTTCCTGGTTCCGTGGTTCGCTTTGCGTTCTCTTCCATCACGCTGCAGTTGCGCACATTGGTGCTGACGTTAGCTGGGCAGAAATATCAGCAGCGCTCATCTGACTGCAGTTCAAGGCAATGTTGCCTAAGCACTGTAAGGGGTAAAAAAAACGCCGTCTGCCGATGGCGTCGGTGACCAGATAGCCGGCTTTGCTGACTGAAGTAGCGACCAAAAATGGTTGGGAAATATTTAGTTTCGTTTGTTTTGTTTAGTTTTCATTTAGTTCGCTTCCATGTTCTAAAAAAGCCTTACAACTTTATACATCACATAAGGTAGGTTAGATCTGTGTATTGATGGCCCTCCTACGCAAGTCAAGAAAACCACCACGCCATCCACCACCAAGTATCTACCACGTTAGATCCTCGGCGCTCATCGGCGTTTTTCGTGCGACCACAACGTTAAACCAATGTCAGAAAGTGGCTGTAAAAATATCCGATACGTGCGACGATTGGTCGCAGGAATGGTCTCTGTCTTGATAGTAGAATACACCAAATACAGTGGAAAGGGCAGGTCCTCACCGCACCCGTCCCGGTCCTCACCGCATCCATCAGTGCCGGCTCCGGGCCTGTTTACGACGCCCGAGCCCGTCCGGACAATGGTCGCCGCTTGAGCGGGCAACGGTACGGACCCTTTCGGTCCCGTTTTAACTGACTCCAGCGACCCCAGGTAGACATTCCTGAGGGGTGTGGTTAGGACCGGAGGTCGGCAGCCGAACGCGACCCGCTGGGGAGGGGCAGATTTTGTTCACCTGTCTATCTTCCGAACCAATTGTCGTATTCGGAGACGATATATGTGGCAATGGCAATAAGTCAAATATGAATGTGAATATATGTAACAGTGCATGTTTTATGGCATGGCTGGCCGACGGCAAGCTATCGGACTTAAGGTTAGATTTCGGCCGGCTACAGCAAGGTAGCCAGGACGGGTGTAGGTCGGTCATGACTAAATAAAGCTGCGCTAACCTCTACCATGCGAGCGGCTTCTGTTCAATAATTATGTCGGCATTGGTGTGCAAGCCAAACGGCGTACATACAACTGGATAATCATGTGTTTGTTTGGCGATATTTACAAACTTACCGGCTTTGCTTAAAGGGCGACCAGCTCTCAGCTCTTTCTAGCCCTGAGCACAGTGTTCAGTCGCCTTTCATTCGTATCGGCAGTTGACCTCGTCACCTCTGATGACCTTCACCTGACAAGGTCATTGAATGTTCAGAGGAAGGCTCAGGTTTTTCCGAAACAGATATAATATCGATTTACAGATGAGAGGACCGTCTACTTTGAATATATGCTCCAAACGCTGGTGACGTTAACGAGACCTCGATAACATTCCAGATCCCTTGGGTACCTATTTATTCATTTCATCAGTAGCACCAGCCACCAGGTAAATGCAAAGCATAAAGCTGTCGAATAGGCAGGGTCTACAAAAACGACCAGATTAGCAGACGAGCCCATGCTACAAAACTACCGGACCGATCTGTCTGATTTTTTCACCATTCGATCCGGCGTGGTCCACAACGGTGCCGTTTAAAATTTTAAACATATTCAGTGGCGGATCCAGAGGGAGGGGCCAGGGGGCCATGCCCCCTTGGATCTCGAACTTGAGGGGGCACTCTGGCCGCCTGAGGAGGCACTATGGCCGCCTGAGGGGGCACTATGCCCGCCATTAAGGGGGGCACTCTTGGCCGCTGAGGGGCCTTTACCGTGATGATGGCTCTTTTGTCGCTGAGGGGGGACATTTTGGCCGCCTGAGGGGTCCATCTGGCCGCTGAGGGGTCACTCTGGCCACCTGAGGGAACCCTGGCTGCCTGGGGGGCACCCTGGCCGTCTGAGGGGGCACTCTGGCCGCCTGAGGGGCACTCAATTTGCCGCCTGAGGGGCCATCGGCGAGCTTGAGGGGGCACTTTGGCGCTGCAGAGGCACTACTGGCCGCCCTGGAGGAGGCACTCTGGGCCGCCTGAGGAGCACTCTTGCCGCCTGAGGGGGCCCTTTAACCGCATGAAATGGGCTCTTCTTGCTTCGCCTGAGGGGGGGGGACATTTGGCCGCCTGAGGTGTCACTCTGGCCGGCCTGAGGGGAACCCTGGCTGCCTTGAGGGGCACCCTGGCCGTTCTAAGGGGGCACTTCTGTCGCCTTAGGAAGGAACATATTGTGCCGGCCTGAGGGGGCACTCTGGACCGCCTGAGGAGACACTATCTGGCCGGCTGAGGGGTGCACTCTGTTGACCTGAGGGCCCCTGGCCGTCTGAGGGGGACTCTGGTCGTCTGAGGGGGTCTCGTGCCACCTGAGGGGCACCGCGCTGCCCTAGAGGGGGGCACCTGGCCACCTGAGGGACACTGCTGGGCCCGCCTGAGGGGGCAGCCATGGCCCGCCCTGAAGGGGCGCTCTGGTTAATAGGAGCCTTGGCTCTGGCCGCCTGCCTCCTGGAGAACTCTGGCCGGCTGGGTGGTTAGGGAATGTAGGATGATGAGGTATTTTGTGTCTTATGATGGGAGGTATTACAGGAGGAGGAGGTAGGGGGGGGAGGTAGGGGACTGGGGGTGGAAAAAATATAAAATTACGCCCCAGCCGCCGGTACCACGTTCCTCCTGTTGACCCGAGAAGACCTCTGTAGCCTGAGCGGGCACATTTTTTGTTAACAGGAGACCATTTTACAAGTAAATAAAATGAAATAGGGGCACACCTCAAAATTTAGTGGACAAATCCGTCCAGTTTTCAGATTTGGGTATAGGTGGGGCACCACTGCAAGTGATGGCCCCCTCCTTGCAGATTTTATGGATCCGCCACTGAACAGATTGGTCTAACAAGTTTACTTTCTATATGTTGTAATATTGCTTATCAAACCGGAAATATGTCATAAGATAAGTAATGCACTGGCAGATCCAGGGGGGCATCAGGGGCAAAGCCCCCCAAACCGCCTGAAATTGACGCAAATTTACACATTTCCTGATCTAGAAGAAGATCTACGCAACTTTTACTTAGGAAAGTTCATCTTATAACGTCTAGCAATGCATGAGGGAGCAAAATCCGAGGATTTTTTTTATTTTGATCAACTTTTTCGGGGTGATTAAAAAATATGTCATAAGATAAGTAATGCACTGGCAGATCCAGGGGGCATCAGGGGCAAATCCTCTCCCCCATGGCGCCAAAAACTAAATCCTAGATCCGCCAATGAAGTAATGTGTTTCTATTAGCATAAAACAGATGACTGCATAGGCGCAGGAGCCTATGGGCCAGGGGGGCAACTGCCCTCCAATATTCTCGGATTTTTACATTACGCCTATGGACGTTGCATGGAAAGAATCGACTTCAAAATGCATTTTGCCCCCCCCCCCCCACTTCAAATGAGTTCCTACGGCCTACGCCCCTGGATGACTGGCTCTGCCTCAGAAAGTACCTACTGCAGAAAGTACGCGTTGTCATCACCATGCACTTTGAATGTCCTTACGTGCAGAATAGGTCATTGACATAAACAATGTGGCTACTGTGGGCCTTCTTCCACCTTTTTAGGTACGTTTTACTGTGTGACTAAATTATTCTGGGAAAACCCATATACCTAACCCCTTTAAACACGTCCATATTCTGTAAATTAGCTGAGTCCTATCTGATGTAGCCCGATCATTCTGACAGCAGCGGTAGCGGACCGTGACGTGCCCGATCTGCCTGGCATCAACGGGCCTATGACGTGGTGATAACGGCGTGACGTCGGGTGTTTTTTTTGCCGAGGCTGCCGGTCCGAGATCGGGATCGGTTTACCATGACCTTCAGTCGTCCCGTCACGCTATACTAACTCGCCGAGCTACACACCGCCGTCCTGGTGTAGACACGGCACTGTGGAGTAGACACGGCACTGTGGTGTTCTCTGAAACGTTACGACAGGCTATATTGAACGTGGCGTTGCTTCACTGGTTCGTGTTACATAACAAACAAGTATGCAAATAGTAAAGACTTGGAAAAATGAAAGAACGATGTAACATGCGAAGCAGCTAGCAACGTATCTAAATACAAAAAGATATGCGTATTTACAATGAAAATGCTGTAGATAACATACAAAGGTGGTGACCTTGAACGTCACTGGGCACAACTCTGAAATGTATTTATATCCTGGAAATGGGTAGGTACGGAGAATCGTTTGATACTATTTGTTCACGATCAGACGGTAACCGTGGGCAATAGGTACAGCGTTCCCCGTCCTTTGACCTTGAAGGTCACGGAGAACAGCTTTGAAGATTCTCTTCATCCTGAAACTGGGCACGGAAAATCGATGGAGACCATTTGTTTTGTGATCGGACGACAACTTTAGGGCGTTACATTGTTTCCCTTCCCTTGACATGGAATTTGACCTTGAAGGCCACGGGAAACATTATGCCACTGCTTAAAGGGACTGTCCCACCAGGGGCGGATCCAGGGGGGCCACGGGGCCATGCCCCCCCCCAAAGAGCCTGAGACTATGATGTGCCCCCCCCCAAAAGGTCGGACAAATTGAAAATTTATCGTAAAAATTGCCTTTGCAGCAGTAAAAATCCAGCTTTCACAGTCAAAAACTGAAAAATTTTTCGCGCCGCTCGCGGCATGACATAAGTTTGGCAATTGCCCTATACAAATTTTGAAAATAGGAAGCGAAATTAGGTACATTTAGTGTTCTAGCAGAGCTCTTCCCTGCGCTGATTACTGACCACAGATAACCACGCTTTACTGATTAGGACAGAATACCACGCCACAGATTACTGACCACTGACCACGCCGGCGCCTCTCCGCGATGCCTGCTCCGGACCATGACGGCGTCCCTCGCTATTGATGGCGCCCACAAAATGTTGAAGGCACGACGCAGCACGTTGGAAAGAGGCGCCCCGCCAAAATTTTCGCCAATATGGTGGCCTCCAGTCGATCGGCGGGCACCTTCAAGGACACTTACTTGGTCTTTTGTTAATTTCTGCAAACCCACTGATCCAAGCTTCAATGACCGCCCCCTTCAAAATGTGCGCCCCTTGATACATTACAGATGGTGCAAGATGCCTTCTGAGCGGGCAAGATTGTCTTCCAAGGGCGAACATGGCTGCCTTCCTAAGGCGTTTTGCATTAATACGCTCTTAGGGCTAATAATCAACCTCCGAGGGCGCAATGTGTCTTATGATGCGGGCAAGACGTTTCTTCTGATGACGGCAAAATACTTTTCGAGGGCGGCATTGATGCCTACCAAAGGGCCGGGCTAATGCATTTTGGGGCGGCCTAAATGTTTCCGGAGGGCGGGCCAATATGTCTTCCAGGGGCGTAGCGTAGCCAGATCTGGCCAATGGGGTCCCGACCTGATCAGGCGGCCCTTTGGAATGAAGGGCCCTACAAAACGACAAATTTTGTTAGAGCCAGTTGCTTAGTGCACTCAGTCTGTAGACATCAGTTAGCGCACTGGTTAAAAAAAACGATTTTTAGCAACGATAATCGTGCGCGCAGGAAACAGCCGTTTGTCTGCGCTGCGATGGAAATTACATTTTTTGTATTTTTTTTTTTTTTTATTTCCGTCATTCAGCCGACCCCCTCAATACTTATCGGGACGCCTGCGAGTTGGTATGAAATAACCGTGATTATTACTTAGTGTGTATATTGCTACCGCGAAAGTGGTGTTTCTTGTAGTTAATGTGATTATGATATTTTTTGTGTGTCTGTTTAAATGTAATTTTTCCCGATTTTTTACCTTTTTTATTTAAAAAAAGATTTTTGCGTTTTCGAAAAAAGGTGTTTTCCCGAAAAAAATGGTATTTTTTTTCCCGAAAAAAGTGTTTTTTTTCTTCGAAAAAGTGTTTTTCCCCAAAAAAGTGATGATTTCCCACCTTTTTAATTATCTCGAATGCCAAAATAAGGTGAGAAGCCCCAAATCCGCGGAGAAAAAAAAAATTGTGGGTACCTTTTTGCCCCAAAAAAGTTGGCCCCCCCCCAAACCGAGCGGCTGGATCCGCCCCTGTGTCCCACCTTTTCAAAAGTTTCTCAAATGTACCGCCGCATTGTGTGTGCAAATATTAAGTAATTGCTGCGAACACGATTATGACAATTTGTTCTCACTAACAGTTACTTAATTGAATAAAAAATACGTATTAATATTTGGGCTGATGACGTCATATGAAGCGATTTTTTGGGAAATAGAGAAAACCTTCACGCTGCTATCATGTATGACTATGTATGGCTGTATGCACAGCCAATGTTTAAACAAGTCGACTTTTCACAAACATTGGGTAAAGAGAGATGACGGACATCGACGAAGAAACCCTAATGCTAATACACTATAGGGTTCTTTGTTGAGATGTCAAAACCAAACTTCAAATTTCTTTGTGGATTTCGACCTCGGTGGTTGTTTTAACTTATACCATACATAATTCCAATGCCAAGCACGGAAAATGGCTATCTCAACTCAAATCCAATGTTAAGGTGGGACAGTCCCTTTAACATCCTGGAACTGGGAACGTGGAATCGTAGGTATGGAATCATTTGTGATATAATAATCAGACTGTAATTTTTGTCGCAACAACGTTCATCGTCCTTTGACCTTGAAGGTATTGGGGATTGACCTTGAATGTCACGGGACTTGACCTTGAACGTCACGGGGATTGACATTGAAGGTCACGGGGAGCAACTCTAAGAATGCTTGTCATTCTGGAAACGGGCATGGTGAATCGTTTGCTACCATTTTTATCGCGATCGGACGGTAACTTTGGGGCGCTAGAGCGTTCCTTGTCCTTTGACATGGAATTGTACATTGAAGGAGACATGCAGTGTAAAAATGGTCATAACTTTTGAAAACAAGGGGTTCAATTTGACCTGGGAAAAAATAAGGTAAAAATCGGTGACCGACGCTGAAAAGGTTTCTGTGGCTGTGGCCAACTTCACGGAAGTAACAGCAGGTAGCTTATCAGCCTGTCCAGTGGCACCTGGAAAACCCCACAAAAACACCTGGCGGTCGCCGTCCATACGCCGCTCGGGATTTCCAGCAGCCTGCCACTGCCGCAGAGTATCCCACATGCAGAGTATCCCACATGATATCTCACAGAGTCCCCACCGCGCCGCGCCGGTCACCTCTGCGGTCAGCCTCTCCCTATATACCGCGGATTACAGAGTCCGTCACACCGAGACCCCGCCACGCCGGTCACCTCTGCGGTCAGAGACGCTTCTCCCCTTATACCGTCAGGCGTCACGCCGGTCACCTCTGCGGTCAGAGACGCTTCTCCCCTTATATACCGAGGATTATTGTCATTTGTCATCCTGTCTGTGGCGGCTACTGCAGGATTGTCATCCTGTTGCAGCAGCCGCTCCGCTCCTTAGGCAGGCAGGCAGGCAGACTATGGTGGTTTCCTCGGAATCGAGAGGGCTCGTCTATCTAGAAGCGGAGTGTCATTGGGACTCGGGCAAAAATGTGTTGTTCATCGAAAGGCATGGAAGCTTCACACTTCACTTCCCTGACTGAATCTCCAGGGGGTACGCAAGAATTACCAGAGGGTGTACCCAGTAGCATAGATTTACTAGCTTAATCTTAGCATGTAGCATCGAATAGTGTATCTGAAGCTCTTGATAGGTGTTCTACTTGTGGATTGTACTGAAAGGTTCAAAAGCGCTTGTGTTCAATTGCTTTCACTCGACTGCGAGCGTCTTTACCTTAACTAATGAGGGGTGCACCAACTAAGTCAGAGGGTGCACGGCCACGGGGTGATTCCAGGGTGAAGTCAAAAGATAAAAAGTAAACGGATGTAAATCAAGGACGAAAAAGGTCAAGGGGTAAAAAGTCGACATCGCTAAAAGTCGAAAGATGAAAAGTCGAAAAGGTAAAAAGTCGACATGGCAAAAAGTCAACACGCTGAAAGTCGAATAGTAAAAAGTCGTATTGATTAAAGTCGAAAGATAAAAAGTCGAAAAGTAAAAAGTCAACATGGCAAAAAGTAAACACGCTTAAAGTCGTAAGAAGTCGTATAGATAAAAGTCGAAAGATAAAAAGTCGAAAAAGTACAAAACAACATGGCAAAAAAAAACGCTGAAAGTCGAATAGTAACTTAGCAGGCCAGCTAGTATTTTACAGCGGCATGGAGTTTACTTCTTTTTCCAACTTAATCGAACCGGAACCTAACCTTAGAATATGTGCGCTGCTGATGGAGCATCTCGTAGCTGGGTGGACACACGCCTACTCGTGTGGTGACATGCAGCCTACGGCTGCCAGGGTTTATAATATATGGTAAAAATATGTGGCTTTTACAGGCCTTGCTTTACCATGCCACCTTGACCCAATCGACCGTTGAGCAGTACAATCATAGCGATATTTTTCACCATGGAACTGCCGGGAATGACGACTTCTGGGGTCGAAAAGGCTCCAAGCGATATGGCCCGCGTTTGGGCGGGATCACTTTGGGTCTGTGGGTATATGCAACAGCATCAGTGGGACAACCTATAATATCGAGACACTTCATACTGACAAAGTATGTGATCTTGGTCTCTCCGCACCGGCGGATGTTGTACGCGGGTGGCTTTTCGACATCATGTAGTACATCTGAGCAAAGCAATGCAATTTTTCCAAAGGACTTTTGGTCCGTCGACTTTTTCCATGTCGACTTTTTGATTGTTGACTTTTTACCCTGTGGACTTTTTGTCATTTGACTTTTTATACATTTGACTTTTGGTCGGTCGACTTTTTTCCATGTCGACTTTTTGACAGTTGACTTTTTACCCTGTTGACTTTTCGTCAATTGACTTTTTATCCGTTTGACTTTTTCACCGTTGACTTTTTTCCACGTCGACTTTTTACCCGCCGACGTTTAGGACTTTTGACTTTTTGTTATTGACTAAATGTCCCTTTACTTAACATCCGTTTACTTTTTGCCATTCGAATTTTCGTCCAACACCCGCACGGGCTGGGGGGTGCATGGGCACCCAGTGTATACCCGCCGGTATTACTCGTATTGTGAGTATTCTGATAAATTACCACGGACCATTTTATGTTTGATTTAACCGTCAGCTCGAGTGCTAAAGGACAATGACACGTACGGAATGCGCTCTGTCACCTGCATTGTGGAGTCGTTCTAGACCACTGTCATATTCGAAACAAGGGAGGCTGAGGCAGCTTCGCCAGCCGCGCCCTTGACTAGGGTGTTGGCGCTACTGTGGCTGGATGGCCGCGCACCCTCGCTAGTTCCGGTCCGCGGCCCTCGGTGGCGCTGCTGACAATACGGCGGCACATGACGCACTTCCGGTCCAAACAGCGGCCTTTGAGGCGCGCTGGGGCCGATGGACAGAGTTGGGTGACACATGCCAGCCGCTGCGCTGCGATCTGATACAGTGGCAGGATCAGGAATAGGATACTGATTAGTGATTACTGTACCTGGCAGTTGGCACCGACAGGACAGGGATCCCCGTAGGTTCGATCCCCGCCGTGGCCCCCTGTACTACATGTGACATGACCCCAACCAACCCTCGGAACAGCGTGTAATGGTTAAATAAATAACGACTTGGTCACAACCCAAGTGCATATATATTATATATACATACGTTGCCAATTCACAACCGACTAATCACAGCCAGCTGACTTCCAGGACGCATACTAGCGTCGCTTGTGGCGCCATCTCCCGACCATAAACATAACATCTCGGCAAATAAATCATGTGCGAATAAAGATAATTGCGGATTCCGAGCCTGTATTTCTCGGTACCCGCCAACCCTTCTGTCGGTGGGACATCAAGGCTAGCAACATATCCTGTGTCTAACAATCAGCTGCCTGACGAGCCTAAGGGAGAGACGCTGTGGTCAGGTTTTCCCCGCGGTACCTGCAGCTCTCCTGAACTGTCCGCAAGGAGCTTTGCTCATCTGACAGTTCGTAGACACTAGCCATTGTCATCAATTGATCATGGCATGCCCTTGTCCGTTCGACCGATGACTAGTATGTTGCCACATACCCGGAATATTTATGCCATGCGATCACATGTCATGACTTGCAGTGTATGCAACTCCTATACCGATCGCGAAGTTCAGAGACCAAGAGGCCCACAGCCAGTCGGTACATTGGCGTGCAGTCAGTCGGGCCCAGCGCCGTGTCATCAGCTGTGTTATGAGTGCAAGGTCACCCCATTCTGCACGCGACGGGGCACATACGATGTGGGCACGGCGTCGCCACTGGACGACATAGGAACCGAACTGACGACATGCCGTCTTCCACAGTGCTCACTGCTCATGTCAACAGTGTGCAGTGTGTGTTGTAATGACGGGAGCCTGCGTAGTATCAAGGTTTTCAATGAGAGGGACGAACTAGACGGACAGAAGCTATCGCAATTCGCACTAGTCCTTCAGTGTTGATGTGTTTTGCTGTCGCAAAGTTTTACTGTCCATTGTGTTCTTTTCCCTCCCACTTACCCGCCAGTCCCTCTCAGGTTGAGCCCGCTGTCAGTTACCCCGTTTACATGAGCACAAACTTACGTATCATTTACGTCAAATTCGGGTAAACGTCAGTTTCGGCTCATGTCAACGGATTTCAAGCGCTGCCAAACTTACGGATATTTTTAGGTAAATTTCCGTTCGCACAATGGGAAATTTCCGTTTAGGTCAATTACAACTACACATACAACAATTACACCACTATAAACGCAATTTTACGGTCTTTTTTATTTATTAAATGCAACGATGATGTTTTTAGTATCAATATAATTCATTTCGACCTAAAATAGTAATATTGCTGACAAAAGAGATAAAATGCTCATAATAGGTATATGAATTATATGATTTCCTCTCATCCCTATTTGCGGCCATTTATACAAAATCGTGCGGCTGCCATTGTGGTGCATGTTATAGTGGAAGCTGTTTGGTGCACGTGTAATAGTCGATTTCGAAGGTGTTTGGCAACTAATGAATGTAATGAAATATTTTGGAAATATGGATGTAAGCTGCGCCATAAATGGCACGCACATGTCGCCGTCCGCACAAAAAAAAACTGACACAAACTTACGTAAATTTGGCCGCAATCGCGGAACGGAAAATTGTGTTTCCTGAACGGAATTTTCCTATCAACTCATGTAAACGGGGACAAATCAATGGAACTTTACGAACCTGAAACTTACGCAAATTTTATACTGGCTCATGTAAACGGGTATGTGACGCCTATATAACGTTACGAGAACTTCCTAAAAACTGAGCTGATTGCACCTCCCAAATAATATCATCATCAGTAGCACGGTAATGTATATTATAAGGCCAGCGTAATCACCACTCTTAGTCCTTCAATACACGTCTGCACCTTCTCAGCGTAGTACATAATAGACCCAAAGCCTCTCATGAATGACATAATAAACATGAAGGCCACAGACACAGACAATGACCAAATACAGCATTAATTGGTTGTCGATGAAAGATAACATATCTTAGATGCCCTCCGATCACCGGCTCGCACCACGTCTTGTCCACACACTCCCTACAGTGCATTGCGTCACGCCTAGTGACAACTATGCCTCTCACCGCGGGGACAACACATGTCACTTGGGGTCGNGAAAACGGTCAGTAGGTACTTATTTACTATTTAACGCCGCGAAGCGGCGCGAGATTTGTACGGCTTTGCCCGATAAAACCCAGAGGGGCACCATGTAATCATGTAATCCTTTTTATGTTTAGCTTTGTATTGCTTTTTATTGTTTCTGAGGGGCGCCCTGTAATCCTGACAAGGGCGCACTGCTGTCAGGATAGGGGCGCCCAAGTGGCCTGAGAGAGAGAGAGAGGACACCCTGTAATCCTGCTAGGGGCGCTTAGTAGTCTGACGGGCACCCTGAAATCTTGACAAGGGCGCACTGCAGTCAGGGTAGGGGTCCCCAAGTGGTCTAAGGGGCGCCCTGCAATCCTGACAAGGGCACTAAGTGGTCTGAGAGGCGCCCTGCAATCCTGAAAAGGGCGCTATGTGGTCTCACGTGCGCCCTGCATATCTGACAGGGGCGCTAAGTGGTCTGATGGGCACCCTGTAATCCTGACAGGGAGACTGAGTTGTCTGAGGGGCGCCCTGTGCTCCTGACATGGGCGCTGAGAAGATTTATGAGCGCCCTGTAATCCTGACAGAGACGCTGAGTGACCTGAGGTGCGCTCTGTAATTCTGACAAGGGCTCCCTGCAGTCATGATAGGGGCGCCCAAGTGGCCTGATGGCACCCTGTAATTATGATATGGGCGCTTAGTAGTCTGACGGGCGCTCTGTAATCTTGACGAGGGCGCCCTGCAGTCAAGGTAGGGGTCCCCAAGTGGTCTGAGGGGCGCCCTGCAATCCTGACAAGGGTACTGAGTGGTCTGAGGGGCGCCCTGTAATTTCTGATAGGGGGCGCCAAAAGCTGGTCTGGGTTGCTAGCAGCTAGGACGCTGAGTGCTCACTGTGCTGTCCCATCGCCGGCCGGCCGGCGCCGGGTGACGGCAGACCGTGGGGGCGCCCTTTTGGGCGTCCTGGGTGGGGGGGGGGCGGCCCCAGCGGCCCCCCGCTGGGATTCCGCCCCTGCAAAGAATTCATATAACAGAGATTAAAAAAGTAAAAGGGAGATAATATCGGTATCGGGAGATAGCTACCGGACTGGGTAGGCATTGCCTACCTTGCCTACATGGGAGAACCGCCCCTGGCTGTCTCAACCTCATGTCTGAAAGGCAGCAACTGTCTCCACCCCAATTATGCCCTCGTAAGGCCAACCTGATCTAGCTAATGGGTCATTCCACGTTAAATCGCACACAAATTCCCCGACCCTCTCCGATTTCGATGAAAATGTATACAACTGTAATGTCAAGTGAAAGAAACAAAAACACCCACTTGTGGCTCCAGGTGACATCAAGGGTTTATTTAGAGGTCATCGATGGTCTCGATTTTTCAGATGCTTTTTATCAATCAAACGCTGATATCTTATATGATAATGGACTTAGCGGAATACAACTAATATCGAATACTACACAGGGTTAGACCATTCTGAAAAAGGGAAAAAGTCACGTGACCTCATATGACCTTGGATCTGTCAAGGTCAAAATCATACATTGTATTTCTTATATAAGTTTGCCTGCTCGTAAAGTGCCTTTGCCTGCTAGTCTAGTCCAAACTTGGCACAATAAATGAACGTAGCATCCTCTAAGAATGAGCACAGAAGAATGGCGGAGACTTTTCATCTATTGTATGCATGTACAACCCTTTAGGTATGGTCAGGCAGTGCAACGGAGCGAATTGCCTTCGTTCCCATCTGGTTTTGGCACCGTAGGAAATTCCTTCACCATTGAAGTAGCTTGAATTGAATGGTTTTGATACAACCCAAAGTTTATTTTTCGCCAATACTCATCAGTGTGCAGGGGCGGATCCAGGGGGGCCACGGGGCCATGCCCCCCCCCCTCCCCAAAGGACCTGAGACTATTATTTGCCCCCCCCCCAAAGGTCGGACATATTGAAAATTTATCGTAAAAATTGCCTTTGCAGCAGTAAAAATCCAGCTTTTCACAGTCATAAACGGGAAAATTTCGCGCCGCTTCGCGGCATCACACAAATTTCGCAATTGCTTACACAAATTAGGAAATTGACTAACAATTAATTTCATTAATGGTATGGACAGAGGCTCTCTTGACGGTTAATTTCTGTCCAGGGCAACTTCGACTACAATATTAACCCTCGCGCCTTACCATTTTCCACCTTCGCGCTTTACGGGGCTTGGGCGTTGGGGGTGGCTGACAGGATTCCCTGTTAACTTCCAAACCAAGCATCATAGAGCAACGCGGTAAGAACCAGCATGTAAGAGCTATCACTCAATCAGATAAGAGCTATCATTCACTCAATCGCGGTAAGAGCTATCACTCAATCACAAATAGTCATTGCAAGTCATTGCTTTTAAATTTGGTTCGGGTATTTCCTATATTTAGTTTTCTCACTTATCTTTTGGTTTGTCAAAATCTTTGACAATTTTAATTCTTTAGTGATTCCCCCATTTTTTAGTTTTTAGGTGTAGGAAACCCAAAATTTCGGAAATCCGATTTGGCCTTTCCTAATTAAAATGGTATTTTGATCTTTGTCGCTTTCTGTTAGCAATTTGCTGCAAAACTATTTTCTACGATTTTTACAATATAGTTACCGTTCTTTCCACCAACAATCGTCACTAAAATGTCATTTTCTCCCAAATGACTGACCAATTTCAGCTGCAATCTTTGCCAGCATACATATAAATTGTTGTCAAACTCAGTTAGTGAAATTCAGCAAGATCCGCCGCTGAGTAAAAGTGATTCAGAAAAACATCAGGGAGGCCTGTCAGCCCCCCTGAGGCGATGTTACATTTCAAGCTGGCTACAGTTAAGCATGGCCTGCCGAATTTCCGAAAAAGCGACGCGAACGATTATGACGCGGAATCGGCCCCCTAAAACACCTAAAGTACCTAACATAAAACCAATGCATTATCAAACTTGGAAATAAACATTAAAAATGTTGCCAAGGCATGCACGCAGACAAAACGGATATACGTTTAATCGTCATTTCAGCCGACCACCTCAATAATTATCGGTGACGCCCTTGTGAGTTCGTATGAGATAAACGTTATTATTAATTACCTTCGTGTGTATATGCTACGGAAATGGAGTTCGGTGTGTTTTTAAGTGATTTTTCCCCGATNCTTCACCATAACGACTGAAAATAACACATTTACTTATATTTAAAGAATATAAAATAATAAGTACAAAGTAGCCTGTTTTCGATAACTTCTTGATGTAATAAAAAAACATTCACATGAGTTTTGGCCTTCTGTAGGAGGACGACCAAAATCAAAGCTTTTGGGCAGGCCTCCGACCGACCAAAGGTGACCCTGCTGCCTCTGGAGCCGTGGCGCCCCGGTATGGGCGCAACTATAACAACATGAGGCTTTGATGTAGGCTGTGCCATCAGCAATAAAGGGAGACGCCGACAGCCCATCAGCTTCCAATGATGCAGCTGTATACAATAGACTCAAAACGATCCCGTCGAAATAAGAAAAGGTAAAAAACTCCAGCATTTTTTTTTTTTTTTTTTTTGGGGGGGGGGGTATATTTAGGACAGGACTGAAAACTTTTCGTCAGAAAGTGTACCCAGTAACTTTGAGATCGTGGTTACGCCCCTGCTAAGAACAAAGAGACAAAGAAGAAGACAGACTACTGGATCCAAAAGCTCGAAGAGAAGGCCAAAAATTGGGATTAGAAGACATATAGTATTCTTCATGGCCTATCAATATACCCTGCTTCATGGCTCCGAGTGGAAGATAAGGATATATTTTCCAAGCGTGTGACTGAAAAACCGAGCGACGAAGGAGCGAGGTTTTGTCAGGAACACGCGCGGAAAATATTTCCTATCTTGCACGAGGGAAACATGAAGAATTATATATCTTTCTAAGTAGAGTTTGATTCAGTCGAGTTCAGTTCTGTACTTGATTTTTGCGTGACCTTATCTTGTTTCTCAGAGGGATGCAAATATAACACATTATTTCACTTTATCGTTGAACGAGCATTCAACATTTTTATCTATGCATCTCAGAGGTGTGCAAAGATAACAATATTCCTGCACTGCAGACCGAATGGAAAATCAAGTAATATGTATATAACATAGTAATAGAGTAATAGGTAATAGGGTATATATATATTAATATGTATATTAATATATATATATATTATTTATATATATTATATATTATATATATATATATAGTTATAGTCTAATAGATTAAGTGAATAGGTAATTGTGGTAGTAATTAGGTTGCATTATTGTAATTGGTGTAATAGTTGTGTGTTGAAGGGAAGTGTTAGAGAGAACAGACATCGGTAGATAATTGATTTTTCTTTCAGATGGCAGTCTCAAAAATCCAAAATTTTGAATTTGGAAATCCCCCCCAAAATCAGAATGATACAAGTTTTTAATTTAATTTTCATAAGGTCTCATAAAACAGGAATATATGTCAGATAAAACATGCAAATAAATATGTTTTGAAAGTTTAAAGGAGATATCTAAATATTTGTTTACCTGATGTCGGGTCAAATGCTAACCTTTCAATATAAATATATGATGAAAAATGAAAAATAAGGGTTTAACGCATTTTATCAATCCAATTATTTCAGTATCATGTCATCTTAGGCTCTTCTCTATGAACAAGATGCAATTTATAGTCGGTGACATTTTAAAAGGTCATTCAAGGTCACGAACACCTTTTTATCAATAGCTCGTGACTGGAACACTATAGAGACTCACAACTGGTCTCAAAACGTTTGTCTTGTCAATACGCATCTTTTGGTATGCAGCTTGACCGGTTTATGTCACATTGTCCTTGACCTTGACCCGGGGCCAATTTTTTTATTTGACAAAATTGGTATGATTCGAACTGCAATGACGTGAGAAACACGATGGTATCAAAATAATTACTCTGTATATCTGAAACAAAAAGTTATTAACGAACAAACTTTTGCTGAAAAACAGTTTTTTAACATTTGTTGACCTCTACAGCCCAAAGCAATAAACTGAGGTCATTTCTGATGCCATGATAGGAAACGACAATTAAAACGGTTTGTAAGTACATTTTCTGATTGCTCCTAGCTGCTATAGTTTCCGAGATAATGGCAAGGTTTCCTGAAAGTCATATTTTGTCAAATATGGCTTTTGATGACGTCATTCAACCTTGAAGATAGTGACCCAAGGTCACCCAAATTTCGCAAATTAAGTTCGCTGTCGACCCTAACCACATACCAAGTGTCATCATTCTCTTATGGCAGCCGAGATCTGAAGTGGGGCCGAATAAGCCCCCCCCGACAGATTCGTATACTTTTCATCCCTCCATGAATAGGGCTAAGGTATGGGTAATTAATGACGTCAAATTGATAAATTCGTGTTTTGCTCTGTTTACCAGCTGCAGGTAAATGGATGGCTGCACTGTGTTTCTGAGACGAAACCAGTCTAGAAAACGTATTTATTTATTATGTTTATCAATTTCAAATCATGACCTTTGAGACCTGAATTTGACCTTTGTTTGACTTTTACGTCACGTACATTACGTCAGGTGGTACAATGAGTATCAATGTCGACTCTTACACGTAAAATAGTCTATAAAACATGTGTTGCATGACTTTCGTATAATTTTCTGGTAAAGTGACCTTATGTGACCTACCTTGACCTTGTTCTTTTTCCAACAATACTCCTTAAGCTCTTGTTGGATGTGTATGATATCTTTGAGAGAACTCTGGGTGATCATGGTTGCAACCGAAGTCTTTGAACGGCAAGTATGGCCCATAAACTCAAATAGTTTGATTTTGACCTTTGACCTGTGACGTCACCAGTGACCTCTAGGGCTACACAATTTATTTTACGACGATGAAATCGTTTAGGCTATCGATCACCGTTTGAGTCAGCGCGATCGTCTTATCGTTCCGGAGAAACAAGGGGGACGGCTAAAAAGACCCCCCAGTGACTCGTGTTACACAAAATACCCTAGCGACTGCCGGGTTAAATACAGGGACTATCATGGGCTGGGTGCACCCATGGGTGCCCACTCAATTCTTCCGATTGTCTGGGTTAGGTATGCATTTTTTTACTTTTCATGGGTACTGGGCGGGCATGGGTATGGCAATTTTAGATCAGTGTCGCTAAGCGTTCTTTTTTACTTGACAACCATATTTGTAACCAGGTAATTTTTTTTTAATGATATAGAACACTAAAACATTAGACTTTGGCAATAATATGACAACAATAAATCGTGGTAAGTAATAAGGCAGAACGATTTTTAAATAAATCATTAATTAAATAATGTCTGATCCTAAGTCTGATCCAATTATCTGCCATATCTGAATGGGCCCTAATGGGCATGGGTATCAATATTATGAATTTGAATGGGTCTGGTCTGGGTCTGGACTTGGTGTTCATGGGTTTTGGCTGGGCTGGGCTTGGGGTTTGGGCACCCATGATAGTTTCTGGTTAAATATGCGCTCGCTGGGCATGTATTCTTAGATCAGGTCAACAGTTAAGCCCAGCAAGGGGTCATCAACGGTTACGCATAGAGCGTCTTGCCTCAAGACGAAAGGTGCGTTTTACCCCATTGCGTGCTTTTGAAGAAAAGTGAGTCAAATCCGAAAAACGAGCAAGAACCCAGAATTGAGGAATATACCGTTTCCTTCATCAGAATATCACCTTTTACTTGAATGATCTAGAAGAGAAGTGTTGCGAGAAAGAATGCTCCTGGTCCTGTGTTGAAATGCAATGATACAATACAAAAACAGACTTTTGTTTATATCTCTTGAAAGTACCGCAGTGAATACGTCGCCTTTTTGGAGTTCACCGATCAAATGTTTCTTGTTGCGTAGTGCATAACAGCTTTCCCCTAATAATTTAGATTCCGAGAACTTTGGGAGGGGCGTTTTACCCCAGTGGGGCGTCTGGCCCTTCCTTACCCTACTTAGTTCCCACAAACCTACCGCCTGGAGCCGCCTCTGAGGCAGTTTTTTAAACTATTAGAAGCGCAGGGCACCCGTATCGCACATTTAAGTGTTTGAAAATGGCGCAGTGCGCTCGTAGCTCACTGCATCGTGTCGTGTTTGGGCAGAATCACTGACAATCGCGTTGTAAGTCGACAAGTAGGTATAATTTCTCAAACATAAATTGCAAATAAAATACCTAGTTAAATATGCAAATTTAAGTATCTGTGTGATCTCACCGAAATTCCGGAGGCTATAACTCTGCAGCCGTATCTATACAAGCTGAAACTTGCACAGCGCGATTTGGCGCCCCAGATGACCCATATAACGAACTTTTATCAAAATCGTAGATGAAGGGTGTTGCCTCCCAGTCGATCTGTCCTGGAATGCCCCTATAGTTAGTTATACAGATGTCGCTGGTTCGATCTCAACAGGTGTCAGCGTTTATTGCATTATTATTATTATGAGCGAGCGCGAAGCGCTCGCTCATCTTTACGTGGTATATGGGAAAAATCTGATTATGAGCGACCCACCCAAACCCGACCCGACCCGACCCGTGGCGACGCTTTTGAGAAGCTCATATCTTTGGAACCGCACGTCCGATTGACAAGCGGACTTTTGCTGAGTAGCCCCATCCAACCTACCATTTTTTTTACCAGTGCCGACTCATGTGAGTGACTACTACTGCGCGTGGCGCGTGCTTCGTGAGGGATGTTAATAAGAGTTTTGCCGCAAAAACTCCGCAACGGCTGGGCCGATTGTGCTCGAATTTGGTGTTGTGGTAATGTTGCACTGGTCAAACTCTGGGTTACGTTGCACGAGCGCACGTGCACCCCTGTTTTGTCCACGAAATTACCTATAAAACATCGTTGCAATACCGGACCTATATCTCGGCAACAAAAGTCGCAAGGCACACAGGTCAAACACCCGATGTGTAGAGAAACGGATCCGCCGGCGTATGCACATACTGTGGTCGATCAGCGGCGGCGTGGCACGTGCAAAATTACTTGCTATACAAGCGAAATAATGGTTGCATGACATTTCCACGATTTACACATCAGTGGCTTGCACCTTATGTGAGCGACAGCGACTGAACAAACACCAATGTGTAGACCAATGTACCGTCTCTAAAATGCATGCAAAAATTTAGGTTTTAATGCAGTATTTTGCTGTTTTAAATCCGCCTGTAATATTTACATTACCGATTTTATAATATTTCCTTCACTTCACCGTCGTAGCTTCAAAACCAAAGGGTGCTAAACGATAAAAATGATGCAGCTGTAAAGCGTAATCAAATCCATCAAATACCCACCCAAAATGAATTTTTGCCTACAAACATGAAGCTTATAATTGCAAATTAAAAATAACGCTGCCAAAACTTTTTCGTTCAAAGTATCGATTTAGTTCGGATTCTATTTGCGACGGCAAAAACACACATAGGAAATAAATTCAAAAGCATGCTTTACACAAAAACCGAGCCTCCGTTGGGCGGGTGACAAATTGACGCGGATTTATTCGGGCTCGCTCGTCCTTCGCCGTTTAAGGCGTCTTACTGGTATGATATGTAATATGTATGTCGGTTCTATGCATTATACGCATACGTGCCACGCATCTACTTCCTGCAGTCTTTTCCACGCGATGCAGGTCACGGGTACGGTCACAGGTTTATATACGGGTACGGGTACAGACACGGGCATGAATATGGATACATACACGGGTACGGGTACAGGCCTGGGTACGGGCCGGGCACGGATACAGGCACGGCTTATGGTGCTTATGGTGCAGGAACCCTTTAGTATTGTTTTGCCTCTAGCTGCAATCGAAAGCAAGGATATTACATGAATAAGTAATCACATAATTTGGCCCACCATTTATCGTGTTTTTGCAGATTTGGTCGTGTTTGTGAGCAGCATTTGATTGGTATTTAATGAGAACGCGGGTGCATTATTCCTGCTGCACGCAACTATAGACTGATTGAAAGCAAGGTGTCCGACATACAACTCATTTTCCATGCTGGCAGCGGCCGCCGAGCGCGTTCTGGGGCGTTCTGTTGACTGCAGCTCTGCTGCTCCGAACGATCACTTGATTACGTGGGCGTCGAAAGTGGGGGGGGGGGACGCGTTCCCCCAACCCATGACCCCAAACAGGGCTGCGTCCCCGCTTAAATTTGTGGATTTAACATTACGCCTATGGGGGTTGCATGACAAGAACTGACCTCAGAATGCTTACGTCCCGTCCAATTATCGGTCAAGCAGGCAGGGGCGTGGCGGCGCCCCTGCCTGCTCGTCGTACATAATCAGGACAGGCTCCTGCCAATGTCAAACAATTGCTGACACATCGCAGCGTGGTGTCATGTTGCCGCACCCGAGCTACGGAGGCGGGTCTCCTCCAGCTACCACGTGTGCACTCGGAGCGAGCGCGGCGATATTTTTGTTACCGTGCTGCAAAACATTGGAACGAGGCCCCTGAAGTGGTTCGGGAGCCGGGAACTGTCGCGACCTGCCGTGCAAGATTAAGATCTCATCAGTAGAACTGCTGTGGATTGTGCATACTGCGTGTGCTTGTTATATAGGGCAATGTAGGGTATGACATGTGGCGTGTGCTATAACTTAGGATGTTAAGTGTTTTACGATGACCAATGTACAGTCGGTTTATTATGCATCTTCCCATTTTTAGTTGATAAAACTAATCTAACCTTACTTCTGTGTACAGTCGTTCTATTATGTATGTTCCTGAGTAACTAGATGGCGCTGAGGTCGAACTACAATGGCCTCGTCCGAATGTGGGAGTCCGGAGTACCCACAGTGACAGCCTGGCCGGCACGTTAACTGAGGAGGGAGGGAGGGGCGCCTTGTCCAGCAGGCAGCCCGAGAAGCGGTCCCACAAAAGTTTGAGAGCCCCACCACACTGAGTCTGACAGCGAATCCGGTCCGTACCGAGAGGGGAGAGTGACCGGTCAAGCACCGTGTCACCCGCCCCTCTCTTCCTCGCCCCACCACAACGCCAGCCGCTCTGACGCGTGTCCTCAGGCCACTGCGAGATTGTGAGGTGGTCTGAGGTGCGACTTTTTAGCTCAGAAGCCAGGGCTAACTTGCATGAAGGGATATTTTCAGAAAATATCTTGGTCAGTCAAATATCAGATCGTTCTGTTAGCATGAGAGAGTTCTCGTTCCCTGAAGGGGATAACGGTCCGGCTTGAGAGGCCTTTGCTCTCCTGAGCGACCCTTGGACGACCTGAGACTGCTATGATTCGCCCTACGTTTGTTAGTTTGAGGGGCCCCGGTCGGCAATGAGGGGCCCTCGGTCGTCTGAGAGGACCTCATCTCTCTTAAGCGACCCCTCGGTCGCTCCAGGGCCATCACTCGGCAGAGATGGGCCATAGTCAGACTAAACAATCAGGAATAAGAAGTGGGACAATTAATATACCAAAAAGAGCCTTTTTCAAGAATTTACACATCTTTTTTCCCTATTAAACAAAACTTTGATCATTTATGTCTTGTTAAATATTAACAATAAATAAGCGAAAAAAAGTATATATCAAAAGTGAAAAGTAAGTGGGAAAGAATCTTCAAATTGGGCAATAAGGAGTGGAAATTTTATTGTAGGGTGTCACCTCACACCCAAAATTCCAATCCTAGAACACTGCCTGAGCGGCTCTTGGGCAGGTTGAGAGGATTAATCTGGAGCCCCAAAGGGGAGCTTGTCAGCTGATGGGCCCTTAGTCAGCCCGATCTGGCTCTCGGTTCGGTTTGACAGGGCCTCGACCGGCCTGAAAGACCTTGGCCGGATTTTGCAGATCCAACGGCCTGAGGCCGTGATGACGCATGACGCAATGGGACGGCCCTCTTCCCTTAGATGGGCCATTATTATATGATATATACTATAATATAGTATATAGTATCTAGTATATATTATTATATATATATATATATATATAATATATTATATATATATATATATATATATAAATATATATATATATATCCTATGTAGATATAATATATATATTATTTATAATATATTTTTATATATATATATATATATATATATTAATACTATCTATATATATATTATATAAATATATATATATAGACCGTAGCGCCACGTGGTGGCAGAGGAACATACATATGAGACCGACTGTACATGAAGATCTTAGGAAAGGGAACATGTGGTACCTACCTAGATAGTAGATAGGTACCACATGTTCCCTTGCATTAGTCCTTGATGTACACAGAAGTGAAATTAGAGGAGTTTTAGAAGCTAAAAAGGGAAGATACATAATAGACCGACTGTACCTATTGCTGTAATGTTCATTGACGCCAGCCTTAAAATCCACCATGTGGAGGCTTAAGAACGCAAATAAATAAAAGCATGATTGAAAAGCTCATCACGCTTAAAAGGCGATTTTATGCATTTCAGAGCGTTAGGTCATACAATTCTAATCGGATTTGATATACGAAGTAGGTTACCGTCAATGACCTTGCCGAGACCGTGCACGTGAACTTCATTTGGTAAAAAGATGTGTACAGAGATTGTATTGAACTTAAACTTCCGTTAAGTGGTGCCAGGTGACGGTAGCATGGTGAGAAACCCATCTATGCTGGTTTGCTTCCCAATCCATCGATATTTGTAGTATATCATAGTCAGAAAATGCATTTCATCTATCCACAATCCTGATTTCAAGGCAATGTCTTTATTTTGAAGGCAACATTAATCATGAATACCAACATATCAACATAAAACACGGTAGTCTTCAGAGATATACCATACAAAGTGAATACAAAAACAATTACAAGACACTCAAACTCAAAACACGCATCTTTGTCACATTATTCATAAAGTGTGTATGCACACGTTTCCATAACCATCCAATATCGGTCACGGATATTTGATACGGCGGACTCTTGTTCCGTTCACATATCTGTGATATTTGTGACTTCTGCTAAGTACATATAGCTACCTAGAAACATATTCCTTTACAAGAACCCCTCCAGAGAACTCTTCACCGTCGTTCTCATTCTTGCGGACGTCTCCGTTGGACGTTCTCCCTCCTCAATAAACTTTAACTCTATTCTCTGCTGACGTCTCCGTCTATTCTCTGCTGACGTCTCCGTCTATTCTCTGCTGACGTCTCCGTCTACCTCCCATCCGATTCGTAAGCCAAACTTCCATCAAACAGAAAATCCACCCCAAAAATACCGCTCACCACGCCCACCTGGCTTGGTGGAAAGTCTCCCAACATCCCCCGACCCCCTCGTGTTCTGATCTCCGCTCCGACCTCCACGAAGGTCATTATTTGTCAAGCAATATTTGCTTCATATCACCTCGTTATGTCCAGAATTCAAACACAATAGCAAAACACGCCGAGTGGGTATTTATACCCTGTTTAAGAGCCAATCGCGAGCCCCAGTGCGTCCAGTTGACCATATAGAACAAAATCGAGTAGAGAATTCTTGAACTTCGCATGCATGATGTACAAAACTCCGTTCTGAACCCTTGTGCGTCATGAAAGACAGCTACTCCGCACATCCCATGCCTTCAGCAATCATTCACAGCTTCGAGTTCAGAAAGCTCTCCACGCGGAAGCTGCTGACAAAGATTAACACGCCTGATGGCTTCACTTTCAACCCCGCCGCCGCGCATCAAGGATTCAGCAATAATAACCATTGATTAGATATTCTGTGACCCACCTCAAACTAAACTGACTAACTACCTAAGAAACACAAATTAATTTGTAAGGAACCTCCCCAAGAAAACATCCACTCTTCATCTTCGATTCTACTTTCCGCACTGACAGAATCTCGTTAGGACAATAATCACCCTCCCTCAACTAAACTTATTCATAATCCGTCGCCCTGAACTAGTCTCCTGTCTTTATCTCAAACTCGCGACCGTCTCCGATCTAATATCACATGCTGACGATCTCGTCTATCAGCCATGCTAACGTCTCCGTCTTCCTTCTACCGGCGTCTCCGTCTACTCGCTGTTGACCTTGAGCGTCCCCCTGGCGCGTCTTCGCTCCAGTACCTCCACGGCGAGGTAGCCGATCATGCCGACCGTCAGCACACCGAGCAGCAGGTCCACCTTCTGCTGCAGGCACAGCAGCTCGGCGTTGATGAAGGCGATGGCGTATCCGAGTGACTCCCAAAGCCGGTAGTTGCTGAAGGCGGCCTCGGCCGTGTCCGGGAAGATGACGCCGTACAGCGCGTTGATCTGCGTCTGCCAGACGGCGTCTGCGGCGCCCCAGGCGGCCGCCAGCAGGAAGAAGCCCACCGCCTGGTCAGGCCGCGGCAGCCAGTGGTAGAAGGCAGCCAGCACGGCGTAGTTGAGCACGGCGGCGGTCACGAACAGCGGCAAACGGCCCACCCGCTTGATGATGAAGCCGAAGCCGAACGAGCAGATCGAGTCGGTGATGCCGTAGACGATGAAGACCAGGCCGACCCGGTGGATGCCCCAGGCGCACGACACGAACGCCTGAGGGCAGAGAGGTGATTAGGAAGAGTGCTGGATGCAGCAGGGGTGCAACTTCGGGGTGAGCACTGGAGACGGTTACACGCCCATTTTACAACCATTGAGACTCATTGCGTAGATTGAGACACGTTCAGTTTAACCTTCAACGATGTAAGCCTTATTACACAATGGTTGTAAAGTATTTTATGTGATTTAGGTTGTGGTGTTGAACATAACCTGACACGTGCGTGATCGCAGTAAACGGACCCGACTGACAAATGGACCCGACTGTATTGCATTTTATTCTGTGTTCGTACTTTGTATTGACTCGTGGTCATAAAAGCCATGATATGGAGACCATTCGAAATACATGATGATGATGATGATGATGATGATGATGACTTCTTCCTACCTTGCTGAAGTCTGCCATGAAGATGGCCTGCTCGAAGCCGGACCACATCGTGAGCGGAATGATCAGCAGCTGGTAGGGCTTCTTCATGTGGGTGAAGGTGGCCAGCAGCAGCTGTAGCGGCGGCGTGTCGGCGCTGGCCCGCTTCTTCTCTCCGTACCTGGCGACGGAGGGGCAGGGGTGAGAGACGACCACCGGTGAGCAGGCGCTCCAACCAGCGCCTTCCGTGACGGTACGTCAGAGATACAACAAAAGTTCCCAAGCAATCTGCACGTGAGGACAAACTTATTAAGAAGCAGGTACAGTCGGTCTATTAAATATCTTCCTTTTTTAGCTTCTTTAACTCATTTTATTTCATTTCTTTGTGCATGAAGGACTGATTTAAGAGAATATATGGTACCTACCTAGGTAGGTACCACATGGTCCCTTGTATCAGTCCGTTATGTACACAGAAGTGAAATTAGATGAGTTTTAGAAACTAAAAAGGACCATAATAGACCGAAAGAAAAAGGACATTTAGAAAGAAAAAGGACATAATAGACCGACTGTACATATCGATTACATGCATCAGGCTGTGCTGGGAAGGCGCCAGTCGTCTGAGGTCAGGTGACCCTCACCTGTCCAGATTGTCGACGGTGAGGGCGATGAAGCCGCTGCAGGCGATGGCCAGGGCCAGGAAGATGCCCGCCATCGTGTAAATCTGGCTATCTGGCGGCCGCTCCAGATTGGTGTTGTTGGACGCCGCCTGAGGGTAGGACAGGGTGATTTAGTTTTATATAGTGGCTTGTGAGTGAGTTATTATATTCGTCACTGATAGTATAATGCAAATACTCTTTCTGGAGAGTAGACCCCATTACATTCGTAGCAGATTATCAGGTAGGCAAATGCTGCAGTTATGTCAATGGTTTAATACTCTCGATTTTATATATTCCGCTATGAAAAATTATTTTTACCAATCACCATCATTATTGTTATAACTTATACGGACAATGGGCATTGCAATTTATGTTACAACGTGAAGTTTACCAGGATGAAAAATGAACAGGAGCAACGTAAAACAACATTTTCAGCCACCTCTGAAACGCTCACTTTCACTCCCAGCCGCCCATGCCCCGCAAGCAAATCTCTCGTTTAACACTCCCATATATAATCACTACCCCTCATCCCTCAACCCACGGACCTAGGCAAAGTTTAAAATCTACGGAAACCATCCCCAAAAGCTTCCCTGCACGAGCTTCCCGCCTAATCATGCGTTAACTTAAACAGTAGACCTCAGTAGCGAAACAATGAAGAATCGCCCGCTGATATATATGTGCCACACGTCTGTGCAGTAAATGAGCCATGTTGTGCACCGCCGTCTGCTGAAGTAAAGTAAACTCTTCTCCCTAGCAGAATCGGCACTTTTGGTAACTGAGTAAAAATGCAAAATAGAAAATGATGTACAACGAACGAGAGCGTTCTCTGCATTGCTCCCCGCTGTTAACCGTGCGGCAAACAAATACTATTGCGAATAATAATCCAGGACGACTTTGCACCAATACACCCTCGATGCCAGGGAACACACATAAAAGTAGTTGATAGCCTACCACAAATGATGTGCAAGGCCTCTCTCTGACTGGAGTGGTTACCAGCTGGCGCGCGAAATAAGCACTGAATACAAAGGCGCGCACAAACCACACATGCGTCTATCTGTTTATATTGCACACCATAAACCCGACGTACAGAAGTGAGTCTAGGCTAGCTAAGCCGTTCTGTATTGGAGTACACAGTATTGGAGTACACTGTATTGGAGTACACTGTATTGGAGTACACACGCTGTAAATCGGCAATTAAACGATGAGCTTACCGTTTCAATAAATAGCTATGCACACTTGAGGACATGGCAGGCAAAGCATAGCTTGGCTTCTTGCCAAGAGCGTACTGGCACTTTTTAACATGACATGCAATTCGCTAGCATGTTAAATAAAGCCAAACAATCTCCAGATAAATCATACTGTACCGTACCAATATAAAGCTGCGTGACATATTCTTAACCAAGCAATGCAATCTCATTTGTTTGGGAAATGGTAGCTTACCGACGGATGTGATGAGGTTGCCCCAGATTTGAGCCGACTGGAAGAACAGGAAGAATATTCCAAAGAACTTGACGATAACCGGCTCCGACTCCTCTCCAACAATTTCGGCGTATATGCGCCCCACCTGAAAGCAAAACATTGTATTGTTCATTAATAGACATGCATACCTTCGATGAAATTGCATGCCCACGAAAGCTTGACGATATGTTCTCTACTGATATAACGCTTCACTCTTCAGATGCACAGGTACTTTTTTCTAGCCTGTGGTAGCATCTCATCGGTCTGATCCTTTCACTTACCGCAGCTTGTAGCCAACAACCATCACTCTTGTTTATTTCCGCGTCCTCAGCTAAATCTGGTGTTTTACAGAAGACACCAATGTTTCACGCCAGAGCCATCACTCTTGTTTACTTCCGCGTCCTTAGCTAAATCCAGCATTTTGCAGAAGAAACCAATGTCTCACGCCAGAGCCAGTCTGATTGATTGATGTAGATTCTTTGATCCCACCATTCGATCCACTTTCGTGCTGGCCTCTTGGCCTGTATCATTCGCGTGATATGTAAGGTATATAATAGTGATGTCATTTTCCAAAAAATGTCATGACCAATACCAATCCAATACCGAACACGAGGCATTTTGGTTAGCCAAATACCGACCAATCGGGGTTGAAGCCATAAGCGTCCACAATTTGACCAATTTGGAAATCGCAGGTGGTGGTGGTGGTGGTGGTGTATGTAATATCTATATTGTATGTACACTTTTTATTTTTAAGGACCTCACTTTTGTGAGCAATATCTTGATATAATGATTAGTTCTATGTAATATTAACGCAATTAATTTCGAGCAAATTCAGCGTCAATTTGCTGGATATAAATTAGAATGCGAAACAAATGTGACGAACAAGTAAATTGTTTCATAATATGATGACCAAAAAGTGCCCAAAAATGTATTAGCCTGACTGACTGATTATTAAATGGGTCACACAACTTTTTCGATTACAAAATTTGTGGTAACCGATTGACAACCATTAGTACACAACTATACTTTACAGTATATTGCTTATGTACCAGTATTCTTTCCGTGCCACTGACCAGTTGAGGCGCCCCTAAGCCCAAATAATAATCGTCATCATCATGCCACTGACCTGAGTAAGGTAGGTGCACTTGGCGGACCACATGGGCGCGGCGGCCAGACCCACGATTATAGCCCCGGGGATCATGGTGTAGAGCCGCGGGTGGAACTGGGCCGCCAGGTACGCCGAGTACAGCAGCGTGCACACCACCATCGTCCACTTGCACGTCAGCCGCTTGATGACGAGAGACGGCAGGAACAGGCAGGACAGGATCAGAGCCAGGTACACAGCAGCCTGGCTCATGGTGCCGATACCTGGGAAACAGGGACAGGGGGAACATGTCAGACGTTGCCAACGCACTTGTTCACAGCTTAGCATGCATGGGAACACTAATTGTGCTGCTTAAATGTTGTGCTCTTTCTTAGTTTCTGAGCACTTTGTTTAGTTCAACGTTAAGTTTGACTTTTGCAAGTTAAAAATAAATGTCGCATGTGAATTTTTTTTCAGTCGGCACTGGCCTCTGCAAGAGATCCTGCAGCCGCGCAGGCACCGTCAGATTTTTATGAACCGTCTTTAGCAAGGTTTGCTCTGAGGCTTCGGGGGAGACCTTTCGCTACAGAAGAGACGTATCCCTGCAGTCTACACTCACCACCCTGCAGTCTGCACTCACCCCCCTCAGTGTTGATGGAGCTCTGCAGGTTGGATATTCCCTGGAACGACGTGAACAAGCACATGAAGGCAAACGAGATGGCCACCACGTTCTTCATGATCTTCCTGCGCTCGTGGCGCTCAAACTTGCCGGCTGATGTAGCCACGTGACCTTGAGCATCCTCGAGCGACATCGGGTCAAGTTTCTTGGCGGCGACCTCCGACGCGGGCTCGGTGACCAGCGCGGGAGACGGTGCATCGTGTTCGGGCTCGAAGGCAGCGTTCTCGGCACCCTCCGGTGACGTCATGGCGGCCAGGTGGTGGTCCGGTCAGCGGAGAGCGGAGATGAGGCCCGGCGGTGGAGGTGCGGTCTACGGCAGCGATGACGCGTTCAGCAGAACTGGCTCAGCTGCTGCTGTAGATGAAGAGTGGCAGGTCGGTCAGCCGTCAGAGTGGGCTGCAAAGCGAAAACACGGCAAGGTCACGCGAATGTTCCAAGTCAGGGCCGTGCTGAAATGTGACATTAGCCGTTTTCACGATGAATTATTTTGCGCGAAATGTTTTAAAACATCTTAAGATGTTTTGAAATGTTTTAGTATTAAAGTTTTAGTATACTTATTCTTTCCTTAACTACGCAGACTTTTGCAAACGAGCTTTTGTTGAAAATGTTCTCAGAATTTTGTATATCTTAGTAAGAATATGATGTTACAAATTTGCGGTTTGGTTGGAACTAGCAAGATTAAGTGTATGTATAGGTTAGCTGTGATGCCAGATCTGTCACCTACTGATTACTTTCAGAAATCTTTTGGAAATATATCTGTCTCCGGGGCACGCTATGGGTCGCTTAACCAAACGAACTCCCCTGACTCATAATGGACTCTGCCCTCCAGCGATCGTTTCTAGCGCATCATTGCACGTCCATGCGAAGGCCAGACTTGTGATCTGGATCCATGGCGCTAGCCAGAATTGAGATAACTAATATGCCGTATGCCCAACTTTGTAACACACTGACTATAGATCGCATACTGTTCTTTTAGAAACGAACAATTTTGCATCATAATCTTTGTAAACGAGCCTCATGATTCTGTTTCCTATAACTCGTGTGAATTAATGAATAAAATAATCAGCCTAAATCACGACGAGACTTTATTTATCTTGTGAAAATGTATCGTATACTAAAACTTCATACCTATAATACATTTCAAAACATGTGGTTATATAGCATAGTTTTTTATAACATTGCTCCGCAATTACAACACATTTATATCCTCAACTGCGTGAAAACGGGTCCTATTAACTGGTAACACTCAGCGAGTATCAGAGTGGACGGCTTTAACCCTATAGTGGCAGCTCCCGGGCTACCCCTATTAGTGGCAGGGGGGCATATTCGGCCCCCCCCCGGAGATCTCGAGATCTACCCGTCCGATTTTCAAAATCAAACGGCGGTCGATTCACCTTAACATGATCTACATTTCTAAAAAAACGAATGTTATAATTCTTAAATAGGGGGGGGGGCAACGGGGGGCCAAAAAGTACAAAAAATAAAGGTATTTTTTATCCAATACAGCTGCCATGTTTATCAACCGATTTTAATGCAATCAACATTGATCGATGATATTGAATACGAATTGAATATCGTGATTGATCGATATATCACAAATTCTCATTGTATTATATTCTATAATAGCGTCTGCAGCGTCACTAAAATTGGGGGCCGAGTAAAAGCGTAATTCAATATAGTTATCATACAAAATAGTTATTAAGCATATTTTTTTACCATAGGCGGTGCCAGGTTAACGAAAAAGGGAGGCAAAATATACAAAATATGATCAGCAGCTATGTATCTACCACTCGGAATATTATTCTATTTACTGGTCATAGATAGTTCCAGTTTGAAAGCTGCAAATCATCATAAGAGCGTTTATCCTGGATACCCACTTTGTGGGCGTGCGCAAAACATCCTTTTATAAAATAAATTCCGCTAAGTATATTAAATACTAACTAAGGTCAACACACTACTAGCTGCTTGCAAATATCTTTCAATTCAATAAGTTACCCGCTTGTGCTTACGCGCTACCTGCGGCTCACCATAATTCTCTTCATAATGTATATTACTCAAAAATAGGACCCTTGGTGCGCTTTTGTGTTCATCTCGGTGGACAAATGACATGTATGTAGTCTCTTGTTTAGGCCCATGCATCAATACATTCCTACAAGCAGTTTAACTCTATGACCTCCTGCTTTTTATTCCTGAGCGCGCCCTCGTAATAAAATGTATTTATTTCTCTCCTGGACTCATATGTCCAGTATATCATTTCTCAACTATCTGTTTTATTATAGCACCGCTAACTCGCCAGGTATATCGTTATCATCTATGCAAGTTTGCCCCCTTTTTCTGTGCCTGGACACGCCCCTTGAACTCAATACTAAAGCTCACCTTTATCATCATTATGACACTCTCTGCAGTGGGATAAAAACCTATCTCCAAGTATCTTCCTTTGCATCAGCCTATAACTTCGCCCACTAGATTTATTATTTGGCTTGACACTGACTGTCCATGCTAGGCCGATGACTATTACTTCTCTTGGAAATCCTCCCTTCAAGTACCTGATAATACCGTCCTTCTGGCTCGTAAACAAAGTACAGGTAATCATTGACAGTCAAACTAATGTCTTTGTGAATACTTATTGAAATCATCTCGTATAGCAGCTAAGCAACTTCTTCATATCTGTCAGCTCTCGTTATAGTGAAAGAATCCGTGTGATGAGACCGCAATTATCTCAGTGATTACATCGCTTCCAAATTTGTGGCGCCGAAAGGGATAATCCTCCCCAAAACTAAGAGCGTGGCCCTGGAACCCCTCTGTTCATAGTCAGAAATCTCCATAGAATCTTGCACTCATGATGTGAAATCAAATCTGTTCATGGAAACAAGTCTCCGAATAGTCATAAGCTCCTACGCTTCGTTAGCCGTTTCGGAGATATCTAAGAAAAACATGAGAGGTGGGCAATATTTGCCCCCCTGCCACTAATAGGGTTAAGCGGCATATCAGGCATGCCACCAACTTGACAGACTTGTGCTTGATTCCAGTGAAATCGAATCCAATTCCGGAATCGATTCGTTTGATTTTGAATCAGAATCGGATTAGATTCCATCGGCATCTAGGTGGAATCAGAGTCAGATGAAGTAAATCACTTTTATAAAATAATGGAATCTGAGTCAATGATAATCTTCAAGTGATTTGCTTTCATTTTCGTATAAATCGCTCTGACTCTGAATTTAAAGTTGTCTGAATGAAGTTTGTTTCTGTGAGCATGCATAGCTAAGCGATAATTTTTGCCTAATGTGGGTAAAACAAGTGTCCACTAATTCCACTTACTTAGGTGGAGGCATACAACGATCTTTGCTTATGGCTATATTCTATTTTTTTGCACGGTACAAGCATTTTTTTATTTTTATATATTTCAAAAGATTGATTTCCTATAGTGTAAAATAGCAGCTTGAAATATGTCAATGCATGAATATTATAGTTGATATGTATGTTAAGATATCATTTTATTTTTGAATCTTCGTTTGTCTTTGGTCATTTTTGAGCTGTCACGGTTTTGCAGCACTGGCCAGTTTTTCAACATAATTAATGACATTATTTGAAGTTTATGTCAACATACCTATGTGTTGAAGCTGTGTACTATATTTATTATGGCTATTTGTGTCATTCACGTCATTTGTAAAACATGTAAGTATGATTGGAATTATTTTATGCAGAATGGAATCAAATTGCAATCAATGGAATCGAATTCAGGATCAAGCTTTTTACGTGCTCTGAAATCAGATTTGGAATCAATTTCCCTGGATAAATATCTATTGGAATTGGAATCGGAATCAGAATCTTCTGGCTTGGCATCGAATCGGAATAGATTCCGCTTAAGCGGAATCAAGCAAAAGTCTGCAACTAGGTGGGAAAAATACACACAAAATCCTTTTACCCTTTCCTAGAGGGTAAATCCGCCACAGTAGGGTAACGGAATCCACAGACGTTTTTTTACCACCCACAGGGTGATAAACTCTCTTCATTCACTCTCGCCCAAGGGTAAGCTTAGGATATTTACTTGACGAAAAACAAACTCTGGGTGAGAGTAATTTAAATTAATTTACCACCCGGTGGGTGTTAAAAAAACGTCTGTGGCCCCTGTCACCCGGCTGTGACAGATTTACCCTCTAGGAAAGGGTGAACAAAGTTTTGAGTGTATGAGGATAATTTCTGGGTAAGTACCCCATGGATGTGTCAGGAAATTTACGCACAATTCGTTCATGCTGTAATTTTTTATTTCTGAAATGCTGCGTTGGCGAGCTCACTGGCGTCGAAGCAGCGCGCGCCGAAGTACATAACTCTGTTTCCCCTTTGAAGCTTACAGGCTCGCTACTTCTCTTCACATTTAAATGATCTTAATGTGTCGTTGAGGTCACACATGCCTATGTAAAACGAATATTTAGTGGCTTTGAAGATGCAGACTTCAGGGATGAAAGCGCTCTAGTAGGGCGAGTGACGTAGTTATCTGCATGACAACAGCGCGACGCCCATCACAGTCCACGGTGAGTCGGTGACCAATTTGTGTTGTCCCCTTCAATTTCCAGCAAGGTTCGCAAGTATTGCTTCACATTGATAAACACAAATAATAACTGTCCGATCATTTCCCGACCGATTAATTAAGGGGGTTTTACTGCTAAACTACATTGCCTGTAAATTGCATGAACTTGGATCAATAGATATCTTCAAAGGTCACTGGTCACACGATATAGAAATAGGGCGCAACCGAGCGTATGTCATGCGGAGACCCTCAACTATCACGATGATTGCCACGCTTTATTATAATAATATTAAGTGTGAAAGACAGAACCAATAAAAACCCAAGTAACTTTAAAAGTCCTGAGAGGCAAATATTGGCAGTTCTATAACGTACTTCTTATGTTTAATGTTTTTGTTTTTTTCAAAGTCAGGGCCGGGAAAGCACGTTATCAAGCCCGCCAGGCTGAGCACAAGCGTCCAATCTAAAGCTCTAACCATGCCTGGCTCTGCAGTGCAATGGTTTTTAGAGGATCATTTCTTTGCAAGTACCCAATGAATGTGTCGGGTATGATTTGGCATGCCTCAGGCACGCCATCGCATCGGGCCCGCCTGGTCAGACAGCACTGGGAAAAGTTACCATTCTGCTATTCATAACCGGTGACAAATATACAGGCACCGGCGACAAATCTTAGTTGAAACATAAACGCACCACAACTTTACAAATGCTCACCTCTGATCTTTACGGCGGCAGCATTGCGGCGGCACTTCAAAACAGGCGGCATCATTGTAAAATCAGCTATATAACGCACCAAGTTGCAGCATTCTAATACCTTATTACCAACGTTTGTCTGTAACTCAGGTCCATATTTTATTTGGAAAATTTGCAAAATTTACCCAAAAATCTGGTGACAAGCTTGCGGCTTCAGAATCCCATCGGGGACACACAGCTAGGGTTTCCCAGCTCTGTGGTCTAAAGCTGAGCCTGAGCTGGCTCATGGTTGGTTAGCAGACCTGAGCCTGACCGTGACTAATTAGGGCTCGTCATATAGTGTACGCTGTGCCGCCGTGTTTGAGTGCACGCCCAATAAATGTTATACTGTACTTTGGGGCACGCCATTTACGGTGGAAGTGGCAGGTGAGTCCAGTGTTTGTCATGGATCGGGTGCACCCATGGGTGCCCACTCAATTCTTACGATTGTCTGGGCTGGGTATGCTTTTTTTACTTTTCATGGGTACTGGGCGGGCATGGGTATGACAATTTTCCAGTATTGTCGCTAAGCGTTGTTTTTTACTTGACAACCAGATGCTTCACCAGGGAAATATGTTAATACATGATATAAGACACCTAAACAATACATTTTTGCAATTATATGAGAAAAAACAAATCTTGTTAAATAGTAGTGGTGTAAGGTTAAAAAATCCCAAATCATGTCCTATCCAGAGTCTGATCCAATATGACAATGTTGACCGAAAAGTGTTTAATGAGTCCAGACCCACAGCAACAAGCAGGTGCGTGATATAATTTATCGTTAATTGTATGCAAATGGATAATGGGATAATGGTCAAAGCAAATGCTAGGCTGGATAATGGTTGCAAATTTTGTGAAAATAATTATCTGCTTAAAGGAAATAGTTCACCTTGGATTGTTTATTTAAAACACAATTTGATTATATTTTCAAATACAACTTCTTTTCATAATGTCAAAAATAGCCATGCATCGCGCCGTTCAGGACAGAAGGATGTAAATTCATTAATTTCATCAAAACTAATGGTTCTCGAACTGTCCACAACGCGCTCTGCCATCAGATTCGATGTATAGTCGCGTAAGATTATACTGTACACCTCTGCCCAGGCGTGTGGGGGCTACAGTAGCCTCTACCCATGGCGTGTGAGGCCCACAGTCCTTCGACAAAAAGTTAAATATATTCGGCTGGAGAGCCCTTTCAGCCCAGAAAACTTGTAGCTAGGGGTTTTTCAACACGAGCTACAATACTGCTATCTCAGTTCAAAACCCATGTTGAAGGTGAACTATTTCCTTTAATCTGAATGGGCCCTACTGGGCATGGGCCTTGAATATTATGAATTTGAATGGGTCTGGTCTGGGTTTGAACTTGGTGTTCATGGGCTTCGGCTGGGCTGGGCATGGGGTTTGGGCACACATGACAAGCTAATGCAGGTGACCCAACTGTCGGTGCGCCCAACAACCCAATGTAAAGGGAAAACCACGCACCGTGCTGTGCATGGTTTTTAATTTCCTGACTATTTATTATAATAATGCTGTGATGGAGCAATGTTAATTGTAAATACCTAACTGTATACAGTTTCTTATTTGACACGTGTCTTTTGCTCGGAAATTATAAAGATACCGTGATTATACGGCGCCACCACAGGGTACGCGTTATATCGGGTTGCGGACGCAGTTCTGCACTTCGCTAGGCATGCTTCTGGGAAGACATTGACATCCCGCTTTACCCAATTCTGAGATGACGATTTCTGACCTGTCGGCGCAGCTCTGTTGAGCTTAAATCGTGGTCAGCTTGTCATGTATGCCGATGACGCTCAGTTTTTAGACGCCGATACTCCGGCAAATGTTGGCGACCTCTGTGCTAGGGTGGAAACTACACTCAGCGTAGCCCTAAACTGGTTCACACAAAATCGTCTAAACATAACCCCCCGTAAGACTGACCTCCTCCTTGTAAAATCTCCTCGACTTAAACTTGCCCAAATTTTTTAGGTCCGCATTGGAACGTCTATAATTAGACCTTCGCCCTCCGTGAAGGTCCTTGGCGTCATTTTGGACTCAAACATAGACTGGAAACGTCAGGTGTCAGCAACTGTTCAGCGCTGCTATAGCATTTTAGTGGGTCTCGCTAAATTAAGCCATCAGCTCCCATTCGAAACAAAAATGGTTATTATTGAAGGCCTTGTTCATTCATAAATAAATACTGCCTCAGTCGTGGGGTGGTTGTTCAAAACACAAAAGACAGAATCAGAAAACCACTAAATCTTTGGGGCTAGAATAGTCACCGGGGATAAGCGATCCATATATATATTCGCCTTGAAAACATCGGTGGCTTCAAAGTGGACAATCTTTTGAACGATGCGTGACCATTCTGGTCTGCACCACTGTCCTGAGGTCCTAATGCGCAAGATAGTTTGTGTGCCTTGGTGGGTCGAGATCTGATGTGTCCTGTCAGAATCCAACGCGAGGTCTGAAAGCTCATGCTTCAAACCCGGTGTCGACACCCCGACTCGCGCAGATCATTCGTGTGCCGCGCGATTGGTGCATGGAATCGGTTACCCGCCAGAACAAGAGCCGTGACATACTTAAGCTTTTTCACTCAAAAGTGCAGAAATCGGTCTACTGTCAGATGACGAAGTAGTGTAGCGTAGGTTGCAATATAGTGTAAGACTGAATGACTCGATCTCTGCACTGGTAACTCGGATGCTCTGTAATGACTCGAAAATAGGAAGAGCCACCATGTGGAGATTTATCGACAAATACATACATACATACATACATACATACATACATACATACATTAAAAATGGATATATGAATAAATAAATTTGAAAAGGGAAAATTCCGTTATCTCAAGGATAACAATGGGGTAAGACTGTTAATTTGACTGGCATAGGTAATTTCCAAGGAACGTTGCTGGTTTAAGAGGATCAATATTTCCTCATTGGTCCTTGCCATTCTACTAAGAATATTCGCTTTTAATCAGCAGCTAAGTGCGCAAGTATCGTAACGTTAGGCATGACCATTGCAAGTCCGCACGTCAGTTTAACTGATGCATCTGTCGGCTCCCTGCTGTTGCAAGTACTTTCACGATGAAGCTCTCCTAAATCGGTCCGTTCCTGTCAATCAGAACGCATTCCAATCATACTTCTCTGCGACCACATAACTATGTGAGGCGTGCTGTCGCATGCCACCAATGTCAGCGGTGACACGGTCCTGCAACACGCGGGGGTCGCCAACCGACAGCTACAATCGGTACGTACACGTGTCCCACTTTCTTATGGTGGGCGGCGCGGTGAGGCGGCGGCTGCGGTGAGACTGCATCTCCGGTGGCTGGGTCGAGGTCGCCCGCTCCAACCGGTCATCGTCGCGAGGTTCGGGCAGATAGTGAACGGAGCCGTCACTCTCACCCTCTCTCCTGCTCCCGTCTACAGCGGCCGGGGTGTTGAGAGTCCCGTCTACAGCGGCCAGGGTGTTGAGAGTCCCGTCTAACAGCGGCAGGGTGGTTGAGAGTCGTCTTTACAGGGCAGGTGTTGAGAGTCCGTCTACAGCGGCCGGGGTTGTTGATAGTCCGTCTACAGCGGCCGGGGTGTTGAGAGTCCCGTCTACAGCGGCCAGGGTGTTGATAGTCCCGTCTACAGCGGCCAGGGTGTTGAGAGTCCCGTCTACAGCGGC
Organism: Semibalanus balanoides; assembly: GCA_014673585.1. Lineage (NCBI taxonomy): Eukaryota > Metazoa > Arthropoda > Thecostraca > Balanomorpha > Balanidae > Semibalanus > Semibalanus balanoides. Next base: position 133,765 of record VOPJ01003743.1, read on the forward strand.
CAGGGTGTTGAGAGCCCCGTCTACAGCGGCCAGGGTGTAGAGAGCCCCGTCTACAGCGGCCAGGGTGTTGTGAGTCCCGCGAGCCAGGGTGTTGAGAGTCCCGCCGGCCAGGGTGTTGAGAGTCCCGCCGGCCAGGGTGTTGAAGAGTCCCACGAGCAATGGGTGCAAGTGATCTACGGTTTGAATGACAGGTGACAAGAGGACACTTGTGAGCAGATGTCAGGGGTTCGGTGTGCTTCATTGCTGCAGGTAACTGCTGTAAAGACGATGTTGAGTTGGTGATGCTTTGCAGACCAGGCACTCTATATTCACTACAGTGGTGTCTGCACCAAGTAACGTGATGATGACACTGTTTCCTCGATGAGTAGCACAGGAGCTGATGTTCCTGTTGGTTACATGTATTGAAATGTAAAACATTAGCATACCAGTGAGTAACAGAGCTTGTTTTGATTAACCTGCATCAATCAAGGTCTGAAGGAGGGGCAGCGCCACGGATGTTTGTCACTGAAGGCAAGTCGAATTTTTGGGGGCTTCCATTTAAGAGGGGCCGCAATTTTAGAAGGGGCCTTTGACCTCCACAAGGATCCTCTCACCTCCCCTCTGCAGAGGGGAGGTGGAAGCCATGGCTTCCAGAGGGCCGCTTCTGGACTTCAGGGGCATCTCTGACCTCTGTAGGACCTCCTCTGGCCTACATGGCCCCCTGGCCTCAATATAGACCCTCTGACCTCCAGAGGGTCTCTTTGACTTTCAGTGGGTCCCCCTCTGGTCCCCAGGGGCCCACTCCTGACCTCCATAGGCTCCTCTCTGACCTCCCCTCTGGCTTCCAGATGGCATCCTCTGGCCTTCAGAGTCCCTTCTACTACCATAGGACCCCCTCTAGCTTTCAGGGGCCCCTGTGACCTTCGCGATGGGACCTGCGAGATGGGGCCTCTTTGAAGCATGGAAGAACCTCCTTAAATGACAGGGGCAAACAAATATCGTTGCCCCCTGACCTACGAAAGGAGGCCGACTGCCCCTCCAGGTGGAGTCGCCTTTGGTTGGAAGGAAGGAGTTATGTCTCCTGATAAGCTCATATACATTTTTTAGTAGAAGATGACATTGACAAATGCTTGTTAGGCCGGCAGGGCTGAAAACCCTAGCTGTCTGTCATCGTTGAGATTACGAAGCCGCAAGTTTGTCAACAGCTTTTGTGTACATTTTTGCACATTTTTAAAACAAAAAACATTTGGTACTGTCTACTGACAGATGTAGATGATAAGATATTGTAAATGTTGCCTTGGTGCACATGTGACTGCTTTTATAATGCTGTCGCCTGTTCGGGCATGATGAACTTGACAGAGGCGAGCATTGCAAAATTGTGGTTCTTACTTATGCTCCAAAACTCAGATTTGTCACCGATGTCTGTATATTTGTCACCGATGCCTGTATATTTGTCACCGATGCCTGTATATTTGTCACCGATACCTGTAGATTTGTTACCGGTTAGAATGGCAGAATGGTAACTTCTACCAGGCCTGGTTAGGTGTTTAACATCGCCTTAAATCCTCAATCATCCACGGTGTTATGGGCGCAAATTGACCTTAGTTGTCGGCGCCCCCGAAAACCCCACTAAACAAACATCCACGGTGTTAACGATGCAGTTAGCTTTCCCAGTTACCAGCCATTGTGACGTCTCCTTTATGAAGCCCCAGTTATCTGAGTCTCTGATACGCTTCGCAGGAAAATGAGAATAATATTGTCTATCAATCTGTTCCTTTTCGCTGTTGCTCCGGCTCCCTCCTTCAACTGCTCGACCAGAGCGAGTTATTCTCAGGGCCCTGAGGGGTGGGTGTTGGCCCGTGACAGTTGGCTCGCACTCATGCCTGCAGGGCAGCACACCTACTCCGTCCTGATCTGGGTCGAGGCTGGGTCAGGGGGTGGGGGTCATTCGCTGATTACGATACCCTACTTTATTCATCTGTTATGTTACCTTACAGTGTGACATGCAGTTCTGGTTTCAGCACATCTTACACACTACTTGGCTTATATAATTGCGAATATGTTTTCTTCTGTTTCACATTTGCTTGTGTTGTAATTGTGAGCTGGGAGCAGGCAGGAGTGTTCCTAATTATCGTCATCACATTTTTTTTGTTTAACTCAATTACAAGTAATTTGATGAAACATATATAAAGGTCACCTGAAATTGACTAGAGTAAGTTAAAGTCACTTCAATTGAGTGAAGTTATGTTGACCGGTAAAGTTCAGACTGATTAAGCTATTATATTGATTAACTTTTCTGTACACCACTTCTTGCTGTGCTGTGAGTATTTAACCATAGGACTTCATCATTATTTAGGAGCAGATTTGATATTTTTGTTAACCAGCCCTATACGTTCACTACTATCATTCCAAACACCAGTTAACACCGGTTTCGACCGGTCGACCTTGACCGGACCGCAGGCTCACATGGCACAATGCGGTCAGCTGACCCTGAACTAGCCCGTCCCACTGCCGCATGGCTTAGCTCTGCACAGACGGAGGATGGGATTTAACAGATAACACCCGACTCCAAACATGGAACTGCAGCTGTGGTCGGCTGTTGTCCGGCCCGGCGTGACTAGAATTCTAAGCACTAGTCCTTGGCCCACTAACAAATGTAAAGTAAAAATGAATACAACATGCATGCACATACATGCAAGGCTGAGTTGTTATTAATAACACAAAACACAAGGATATCTAAAGTATGTGGTTACTTTGATAACTTAGGTAAATTTAGAAAGTATAGTGATGGTCACTTGGACAGCGCGCATAGAAATGACTTAGTTTTATCTTTAAAATGCATACGAGTAAGTTAAGTGTTAGTGATATCATATCGTATACACATTTAAATAAATCTGATGTCAGTTGCAAGACGGGAGCACTTTTCCAACCGTCTGCTTTGTACCACATACCACATACCTACATACGGGAGCACTTTTCCAACCGTCTGCTTTGTACCACAATGCAATGCCTGTACCACAATGTGTACCACAATGCCTGACCTAGGTAGTGCTGACCCCGGCGCGGCGGCGCGGTGGTGACCTGATGCCGTCTCGGCATCATCATCATCATCATCATCATCACGTTTATTGTTCAATGCATGCACTGTGTGGTATAATAATTGCAGACATGGTGCAAAAGCATGTGCTTGATTCAGCGCACCACGTCTGGGATCTGGGCAAAACACAAAGTTCCATTTAACTCCACAGAACCTATCATGTGAGCTTGTTTACCATTTCGACCACGGTCATGGTCAGCTTATGAGATCCTTGTTTCGCAACAAACGTGAACTAAGCCCACACAAGGCCTGCGGCCCCGACGGCCTCAGTGCCCGTATTTTATGCGAATGTGCAGAAGAACTTGCGATCCCTCTCGACATTATCTGTCGATTGTCAGTGCGCTCCGGGGTATTCCCATCAAAACTTGGAAGCGGGCCAACATCATTCCTGTTTTCAAAAAAGGTTCTAAAAAGCTTCCTGACAACTACAGATCAGTCTCATTATTAACACTTTGCTCCAAAATTCTTGAAAAGGTAGTGTGCGAGGGCCTGCTACAAGCATGCCTTCCAGCACAGCCCTCTTCACAGCACGGTTTTCTTCCTAAACGCTCATGTGCGAGCAACTTGGCTTGTTTTTTGGATCACTGCTGGACCTCACTGACAAAGGGATCGCAGACAGACGCGATTTACACTGATTATTCTTCTGCTTTTACGAGTGTGAGCCATAGGCTACTTTTACATAAGCTCAAGTGCTCTTTTAACATACACTCAGCTTGCACTCAGCTGTATTGGACAGCTGGACTTGCACTCAGCTGGATTGAGTCTTACTTAAGCCAACGATCCCAGCGAGTCATTGTGATGTTCCACAACATCACACAAACTCTGCATCGCGACTTACGGCAAAACCCAACACACACGCAACTTCAAATCCTTCTTCACGGCACAAACCTGGACAGCGGTGCACGATCGGGCGGTGTCGTTGGCTCGTATTTCCAGACATTTCTCCTAAGTTCACATCTGTTAAACGATGCCTCAGACCTCTGTCGTGTTCGTCGCGGGAGGGTGCATAAACACGGACGAGCGGCGTGCGGCGACTGGGGGCTGAACCGGGTACTTTTGGCAACTGCTCGCGCGGTGTCAGGCGCTGCGCGGTCAGGTGTAGTGATTTAATAATTTGTTTGTTTATTTGAGAGTTGGTACCATGACTAAAGCGCAATGTGCGCTTCTGTTCCAATTCTCCCACACTATGACATGTTTGTTTTATGTGTTTGCGCAATAAACGGGTTGATGATGATGATGATGATTCTTGATGGGAAGCATTCTGGCTGGGCCCCGGTACTATCCGGAGTCCCTGAAGGCAGCATTTTAGGCCCAATCCTCTTCACTTGTTACGTCGCTGACCCTTCCCTAAATCACATCGAAAACATTCGTGCGTCTTTATGCAGACGATTGTCAAAAATATGTTATCGATATTTAGTTCCCCCAGGATCCTCTTTTCCCTCCAGGCGATTAGACCGCCTTAGTTTGTGCGTCAAAAAACTTGGCGTTGAAGCTCAATCCAGCTAAGTGCAAATGATCACTTTTTACACTTGCGTTCATCTCCCTCATCTGGTATTCGTACATGTTGGATGGCCACCGGGCTTGAGGCGATTGTGTGCGCATGCGTTGATCTTGGCGTCATGTTAGACGCCAAACTCACATCGACTGATCATGTAGACGCCCACCCGATCTCTAAAGCAACCGCCGAATGCTAGGACTGCTCATTAGAGAGCATGCAGATGCTCTCCGCTAGCGCACACGAGCGCATTTGACCATGGTTGCAGCTCTGTGCCGCTCAAGGCCACACGTGCGACAATCAATTATGGAATTACGGTTGCGTAATCTGTCGGTGCTGCGGTTACCCACCACGCCGGCTGGAGCGCCACAGCACCGTTTTTCTGATGTGGCTGGGATCCCAAAAACCACAGCCAACTTGTCCGCCACTCGACTACGAAGCACTGCTTAGACTATTCAGCTGCACATCTGTCAGGTCGCGTTTCATTCAATCAGATTTCACGTTCATGCGTTCAGTGTTTAGTGGCCGCCTGGACTGCACCGAACTTGTGGGAATGTTCCCGTTATCGGCTACAGGCCGACGCATGCGGCGCCCCGAGCTCTTTCACATTCCACGTGGAAGTGGGAGAGTGGACTCGGTGAAGAGGGGCTTTTTAGTTCGCCTGCCACAACTATTGAACGCCCTGTCTCGCCGCAACTCTCAGTCTGATATATTCCTACCATCGTGCACTCTTAGGTCAGATATCTCCGTGTTCGCTGACGATCAGGACACCTACCTAAGTTAGAGGTGGCTGCTGCGACCTTTTTACCCTGCGCTCAGTCATTGGCTCTCATGTATTTTATATACATCTATTTATTTTTAGGGTTTTTCCTGTACTTTTAGGATTATTGCCTGTACTTTTTAGGGTTTTTGTCTGTACTTTTAGTTTTTTTGCCTGTACTTTTAGGGTTTTTGCCTGTACTTTTAGGGATTTTGCTTGTACGTTTAGTTTGTTTTGCCTGTACTTTNCCCTGTCTCGCAGCAACCCTCAGTCTGATATATTCCTACCATCGTGCACTCTTAGGTCAGATATCGTGTTCGCTGACGATCAGGGCACCTACCAAGTTAGAGGTGGCTGCTGCGACCTTTTTACCCTGCGCTCAGTCACTGGCTCTCATGTATTTTATGTGCATCTATTTATTTTTAGGGTTTTTCCTGTACTTTTAGGGTTATTGCCTGTACTTTTTAGGGTTTTTGTCTGTATTTTTAGCTTTTTTGCCTGTACTTTTAGGGTTTTTTGCCTGTACTTTAAGGGATTTTGCTTGTACCTTTAGTTTGTTTTCTGCACTTTTAGGTTTTGCATGTACTTTTGGTTTGCGTTTGTTTGCCTGAACGTTTAGGTTTTTTGCCTGCATCAGTGTCATACTTTTACATTTACTTTTTATCAGCGAGTGTGGCATCTCATTTCTGCTGACAGTGCCCGATGTGTGTAGATATTAATTTGACTTCAGCCGTAACTGGGACCCACGGCTGTTGGTTGTTCCATTCCTTATTAATACACAATACACAATACAACAAAGTTAGTAGCTGAACTCATTTTTTAAGTTATGTTCTTTGCTTTTATTTACCAGATAAATACAAATAAAGCGTCACCGCTGTATTTCTGAGACGAAACCCGTCTAGAAAATGCGTTTTATGAAACATCTTATCCATTTCAAGTTTATGGACACCTGATATGACCTGACCTAGACCTTATTATTAGTGTCGGGTTGTGGAAAATGGCTTTTGCTATTTTCCACCCAACCCGGACTTGGTTTTGACCTCTCGCAATTTCCCAGGGCATTTTTCTGTGACGCTGGTTTCATTATTTGGCATTACTATTTTACATAATAATATGTTCCACTGGGGAAATTTTCGTACACAGGTCAACCGAGGTCACTGACCTCAGATGACCTGATATGAGATTCGTTCGGTAAGAGATCGGTTTGCATACGCTACTTCTATTTTTATCCACTAGTGGTGTCCGTCCTTTTCACACCAGCCCATTATCTCAGCACAAAATTAGGGCAGTAACGGATTAACGGACTTGATCATAAAGTAACGGAAGTTACTTAGTCCGTTAACTGTTTTTAAAAGTAACGAGATCGTTACTCCGTTACTGAAAATAGTAATTCCGTTAGTAACGGAGTAACAGAGTAACGGCAGTTGCCCACGTCACCGTGTATTTGTGGTACGCAAGGCGCCAGCGGCTATACGTAAGGCGTCGTTCTGGATGGTTTGTAATATTTATATTTTTGGAGAAGCTATTTCGTCAAATAAGAAACCGTTATAGTCCAAGATTGGACGAATCAGGAATGTGTATAAGTGAAGAAGGATGCGCCTGTCTGCGCCCCAGTCTTTTCCTGATATTCATCTCATTATATTTAAGCGTCTCACGCAACGTTGTGTTCAAAATGTTTAATAAGTTTTAGATTGTGACTTAGAGTGACTCTAAGGTATTTTAATTCTTTGACATATGTAACTGTTTCACCATTTAAAGACTCGGCTCGTGAGGCCGCCGACGAGCCGGCCTCTAGAGGCTTGCGCATGCGTAGTACGACCTGCTCAGATGGATCAGATTCGCATGCTGCCGTGAGGCGTCAGCCCAGGTGGTGGCGTCAGGCGTGACTACGGGCAGCTGCAGTCCTATTATGTCCTATACTATTATGTCCTATTATGCAGTTGTTATAGGGCCTTGTACCAACCGGTGTTGATTTTTATACTTTGGGGGGCGGGCATCCAGCTAATTCAAAATTTTAACATCAGGCCTATGGCGTTGCATTGTAGGAATGGAATCATAATCTATAAAGGAATGGAATCATTGTCTCCCAATCATTTTCAGAAAATGACACCCCCTCCTATCCGCTGCAATTTCTGAACTTGGGGCTTGAGCCTCAAGTACTTGGATGACCACGAGCCGCCACTGCCAATCAATCCTGTTTTTTTTTTACCAGTGCCGACTCATGTGAGTGACTACCATTGCGCGTGGCGCGTGCCGCGTGAGGGGTGTTGAAAGGTGTTTTGTCGCAAAAATTCCGCAACGGCTGGGCTGATTGTGTTTCGAATTTGGTGTGTGGATAGGGACCCCTCAGTCGCCGCTTTTCCACTAGTCAGGATTGGGGGTGATTCTGCACGTGCACACGTGCACACCCCTATTATATATCTCAGGAACGGCTGAACCGATTGTGTTCCAATTCGGTGTGTGGTTAGGGACCCCTCATCCGCCGTTTTTTCACAAGTCAAGGGTAATGTGCCACTGCACGTGCGCACGTGCACACCCCTATTATATATCTTCAGGAACGGCTGAGCCGATTGTGTTCAAATTTTATTTGTGATTAGGGACCTCTCAGCCGCCACTTCTCCCACAAAGTCAGAGGATGAAAGGTGCTCCTGCAACGTGCGCACCGTTTTACTGCATCTCAGAAACTACTTGCCCCGAATTGAGTTGAAATTCGCCATACATTTCCTTCGCGCTCGCTCGTTCATCGCCAAATACCGCGCTCTACTGGTTTAAATGACCTCACTTACTCTTGTGAGCAATATCTTCAATCTTTATATATTAATGAAAGTGTTCATATTAATTGATTGAATTTTGAGCAAATTAAGCATCCATTTGCTGAACAGAAGTAGGAATGCGTAAAAATGTGACAAAAAAAGTTAATTGTTCAAGATAAGGCTGACCGAAAAGTGTCCAAAAACGTTTAAGCCTGACCGACCGATTACCAAATCGGTCACACAATTTTTGGGTTACCAAATTTTGGGTTACCGATTGACACCACTGATAGGTATCCTCCGTTTTTTTTTTACCCTCGCCCTACCTAAAAACGACCACCCCCTCCTAAAACGACCACCCCTCCTGAGGGTTTTCTTGCATAACTCTCTACGCATAAGGCGCATCTTGCTGAAATTTGCAGTAGCTAAGTTAACAACAATTATACGTGTGCTGTCAGACTTTCATTGAAATTGGTTGAGAAGTTTGAGAGATAATGACGTTTTAGTGACGTCATGTTGGTGGAAAAACGATAAATAATTGAAAAATCGTTGAAAATAGAGTTGCACAACAAATTGCAAACCGAAAACGACTCAAGATCGAAAATTACATTTTCTTTAAACTGGTGATCTTGAATTTTCCAAAAAGTGACCCAATATCAAATGAAATCATATTTTGGAGGAAATCACTACAAAATAAACAGTTTCAAAATGTTTAAAAAAAAAAAACGTGACCACTGAATGTGAACAACACCTAAACCAATTAAAGGGACTGTCCCACCTTAACATAAGATTTAAATTGAGATAGCCATTTTGCGTGCTTGGCATTGAAATTATGTATGGTATAAGTTAAAACAACCACTGAGGTCGAATCACAGAGAAAATTCGAGTTTTATTTTGCAATCTGTAACATCCGCCAGCCCCAATGTTATTTGAATGTGGCCAGTGAGCCGATGTCGTAGTCTCTCTTTGCTAAATGTTTGAATTACAGTCCGCTTGTTTTAACCTTTGGCCATACATTAGCCATACGCTAGTCCTACTTATAACAGCGTGAAGTTTTTTTTCAAAAATTCCTTCATATGACGTCCAATCAGCCCAAAATTAAAAAAACTTATTTTTTTATTAAATTGAGACCTTATTCGTGAGCAAAACAAATGTCATACATCCGTGTTCCAGCAGCATTCACTTCATATTTTGCACCACAAACGACATACATTTGACACATTTTTTGAAGGTGGGACAGTCCCTTTAAGTGTAAGAAACTCATAACATAATTTTCTGAAAATTAACTTTTTGGACTTTTCGAACCAGGTACGAACAAATAAACAAATTTTTCGTATTTCTGATACAAAACTTATCTAGGAACATGACTTTAATTTACATTTATCAATTTATAATAGTGATGTCTTCTCACAGAGCAACATCGCTATTCTGGACGTGGTTGAGTTGAGGTCTGGAAGTTGAGTTGAGGTCACTTGACCTGGAAGGTCACCCGTTAACCTTAAACATAAAAAATTGCAAGTCGTTAGATTCCTCACATGACAGGCAACATGCTGGTTCTTACCGTGTTGCTCTATAATGCTTGGTTTGGAAGTTAACAGGGGATCCCACCTTCAACCACCTTCTCGCAGGCACGGCAGCGGCTGCGCGCGCGGCAGAAATCATACAATCACCCCGCTTGGGTGCGGGGGCAAGTTGGGGCAGGAAGTTGGACTTGCCACAGCAAGCCAAACAATTGAGGGTCACAACCATGCTCGTATTTCCGTGTTATAGTATTTTATTTCGTATCGTATCGTGTTATCGTATCCATTAGATAACCTCTATCGAAAAAGCTGAGTTTAAGTTTTTGCTGACATTTCTGTGATGTCAGCACAAACTATCAATAAAAGCAAGAACAGCCCAATTTTAAATTTTAATTTTGCTTAAACAGTGTAGCCAAGATTCCATTTTACCCAGAAAACATGCATATTGCAAATGTTTTGCTCTATCCCATTCGTCATTACATCGTTAACATACATCGATTTCGCGAGCCGCGGACTCCCTGCTGTAAGCTGCATCCAAAGTTGACATCAGAGTTTCGTGCCGTTTATAGCTCCGCGTGTGATTGCACTAAAAAAAATATTAGCATATTCTAAATTCATGGTCAATTCTGAACATTTTCATGTATGTTCCATATCAAAATGAAAAAAAAATCCAACCAATTATGGCGGGCTAGATCGGGCTTGTCCAGTTCGGCCAGGGAGACCCACCTGTGCGTCCAGTTCGGCCAGGGAGACCCACCTGTGCGTCCGGTTCGGCCAGGGAGACCCACCTGTGCGTCCGGTTCGGCCAGGGAGGCCATGAGGGGCAGCACCACCGGTCCGGGCTCAGTGATGGAGCCCCGAGGGGTGGCGAACGGCGTCATCTCGGCGGAGGCTGCCGTCAGGCCGGGCGGGGCGACGTACTGATAACGTACGCTGCTGCCGCGACGCATGGCCACCGCTGCTGCTGCTGCGCCGCCTGGCCAACACAAATACCACACACACAGACAGCCAGCCGTCAGTCACCGCTCACCGCTCACCGCCTGCCGACACTGACAGACTGACAGACACGCTCAGTCCACAGACGGCCACTGGTCAGTACTCAGTGCTGCAGCCTGCCGCGCACTCGCCAAAACAGAGAGACGGTCTCACAGTGCTGCTACGGCCGCAACTGGCGACTGACTGACGGGCTGACGACACAGCTGAGTAGGCCGGCTGACAGCACGACGCCCCCCCCCCCCCCCCCCCCTCCGCCCGCTCTGGCGCGGGACAGCGTGTTTGGACCTGGGCCCAATCTTACCAAGAGTTCAGTCCTACCAAACGCCGTGAATGGTATATACGGCATATTGATGCGCCGGCCTGCAAAAGTTCCGCGACTCGGGGTCGAACCGGGGATAATCATATCATCTGCCTAGCGCTCTAACGAATAGGCTATTTCGACAACGAGAGAGGCCGAAACAAACGCTGTGGTTAAATAAGTGCAGCATTCAGGGCACTCCATTGACGGCATGCCGTTGTTGCGCCATTGACGGCACCACACGGTAACACACCATTGACGGTAAGATTGGGCTGCTGGAGCGGTGACGCTGAGAGAGACACAGCCAGAGGTCCGCTCAGCTCCCTCTGACCAGGGATCACCCTGCTGAACAGATACCGCTGAGAGAGAGAGACACAGCCAGAGGTCCGCTCAGCTCCCTCTGACCAGGGATCACCCTGCTGAACANATACCGAGCAGCTCCAGTATACCGAGCAGCTCCAGTATACCGAGCAGCTCCAGTATACCGAGCAGTTCCAGCATACCGAGCAGCTCGCGTGCCACACAGGATTGGACAGCATCCATTGGCGGATCCAGAAAGTTTTTTTTTGGGGGGGGGGCACGTATGGTTTGGGGTGGAAATCCCAATAATTATCACACAGTTCTGAAAACCCATCGGATTTCGCTTGCTTATGCTTTAATAGTTGATTAAAAACAAACTTTAATTGGTAGAAGTTGCTTAGATTTTCTTCTATATCATGAAATTTGACAGTTTTCACCCAATTTCAGTCGGTTTTGGTCGGCATGGCCGCCTGCCCCCTTGATCCGCTAGTGCCAGTACCACACAAGGACTGGTGACTCGGGATAGTCCCGACACTATACAGGGCTTAGCCATAAGTATACCACAAAGCTGCTCACACCCACGAAACGTGTTCCACCCGATGTCATTCCAGCCGGTCGGGATCATCGCGAAAGGCTTTGAACAGAAGAGAATGTGAATATGTGCTTAACTGGCATTCACCATATATAACTATGCAAGTTATGGATTCATTTAACTACCGTCGTCCGTTACGTACCTCCATAAATGATCAACACTCCCATTTAACGCACAGCGCATTGCATGTCAGAAAAGTCATGACCTGATCTGATATAGGTAGGTAGGAAATAGCTAGCATTCGGCAGTGTTTGCCGGATGCAGGCCTCTGCAGCTCACTAGTCAGTAGTCACTGCTGAATTGATTACAGGAGAGGATTCTCCAGTTCACACCGCAGTCCGCAGGCCAGACATTTCCGGTAAGATGGGGTGAGAGCGAGGCCGGTTCTCATAAACAAATATTAATTATTCAAGCAAGTTAGTTTTCAAGAAAAACAAGCCGAGTCTCCCAGCCGGCGCGGTCGAGCACCCGCGCCTCTAGCGGCGGAAGTCGGAACTAGACCCCGGCGGCCGAACGTTGACGCCTGCACGGGGCGCTGCCCACCATGCACCCGCTTTGGACCGCATGCCGGCGACGCCAGACCCCGCCGACCGACCCCGATCAGCCGCACCCTTGCCCCGCCGCGGAAAACAGCGACAGTGGCCGGAATGAGAGCTCTCCATTGCCTGGCTGGCGAGGGCGACTGGAGCCGTAGAGCGCTGGTATACGCCGCCGGACGGACGGACGGCAGGCAGGCCAGGAGCTGGCCCGCGGGTATACGCCGCCGGACGAACGGCAGCCACAGGCCAGGAGCTGGCCCGCGGGTATACGCCGCCGGACGGACGGCAGCCGCAGGCCAGGAGCTGGCCCGGGTTATACGCCGCCGGAACGGTACGGCAGCCGCAGGCAGGCCAGGAGCTTGGCCCGCGGTATCGCCGCCGGACGGACCGGCAGGCAGGCCAGGAGCCTGCCGCTGGTATCGGCCGCCGGAACGGACGGCAGCCGCAGGCCAGGAGCTGGCCCCGCCTGGTATACGCCGCCGGACGGACGGCAGGCAGGCCAGGAGCTGGCCGCTGGTATACACGCCGGCCCGACGGACGGCCAGCCGCAGGCCAGGAGCTGGCCCGCTGGTTAACGCCGCCGGACGGACGGCAGGCAGGCAGGAGCTGGCCCGCTGGTATATCGCCGCCGGACGGAAGGCAGGCCAGGAAGCTGGCCTCGCGTGGTATCGCCGCCGGACGGACGGCAAAGGCAGGCAGGAGCTGGCCCGCGGGTAATACGCCGCCGACGGAGGCAAGGCAGGCCAGGAGCTGGCCCGCGGGTATACGCCGCCGGACGGACGGCAGGCAGGCCAGGAGCTGGCCGCTCTGCCGCGCCCGGCAAACGAGAGATGAATGTGAGCTGCCTGCATCTGACGGCCCCGCCCACATATATGTCAGACATTGTGCGATACTCATCTCTAGGCATATTCAATATACACCAGCCAGTTAGGATAGATGGCCGAGGCCTTTTCTCCGACCACAGGATGTGACCTGTATGTAGATGGTTATGCATATTCATACGTAATAAGGTCGATGGATACATCTAAGTTTGACCTTAAAGGGACTGTCCCACCTTAACATAATATTTGAGTTGAGATAGCCATTTTGCGTGCTTGGCATTGAAATTATGTAGGTATAAGTTAAAACAACCCACTTGAGGTCGAAATCAAGAGAAATTCCGAGTTTGATTTTGCATCTGTAACTCGCCAGCACCCCAACATGTCTTTGAATGGTGGCCGTGAGCCGATGTCGTAGTCTCTCTTTGCTAAATGTTGATTACAGTCGACTTGTTTTACCTTTGGCCATACATTAGCCATACACTAGTCCTTCTTATAACAGCGTGATTTTTTTTTTCTTCCAAAAATTCCTTCATATGACGTCATCAGCCCAAATATTAAAAATGATTTTTTTATGAAATTGAGCACTGTTCGCGAGAAACAAATGTCATAATCGTGTTCAGCAGCATTCACTTCATTTTTTGCACCACCAACGACGTACATTTGACACATTTTTTGAAGGTGGGACAGTCCCTTTAATACCAATAAGCATACGAAACTATCAGATTGGCATTAACATGGCGTGGACACACATCTAAACTTTGCATGTATGAATGAATGCATGTATGACTAACACACGTATACAAATTTAAATAATTTTCTTGAAGTCCGATACGACGACCCATTTCGCCATTTTAAAAAGACCATATCCTTTAGTTAGTCAGGTCAAATTATCATGCAACTGAAACTGCCATATGTTCCATAGCGACGCGTGTTCAGCTGTATCTGCCTATGATCGAATCTCGTCCGTCTCATAGATGTGAACATTGGCAGTGCAGTGCACTCAAAGAAGGTGACCTCGTTCGGTCATTAGATGCTTACTTTGATATGAGACATGTTTTTTTAATTTTTGACAGACAAAATAACTGTCGAGTTCAAGCACGTAAGCCAGTATTTTAAAATCAATGGGGGGTGGCACATCGGGAAAAATATAATTTTTGCTCCTCAGCCATATGTTTGCGAACGGGGGGGGAGGGAAGTTTAGGGGGGGTCGTCAGAGAATCCCATTCCATCTAGTGTAATTGGATTTTGCTCAGGGGGCTCAGTCACTTAGGCCCAACTTAGGCGATCTAATTTCTTTAGGACCTCGGTCGTTTTGTTGGATTTTCCACCTCGACCTTCGGTCTCGGGCGGAAATCCTAACAACGACCCTCGGTCAATAAATTAAATTATTTAATCGGCCGTGGTGGTATGTATTAATATACTCTCCTGATTAAGCTGATACACTTTTTTATCTCGGCCTCGTGAAAATGCGATGGTTGGTTTGTGGACCAAGCACCGCAATCCTCTTGGGATCATAGTGTGGAACTCTCACCCTGTTCCGAGGGTTATTAATTGGGGCCGGTCGATCTGTTTCAGCGGACCCGCCCAGGGATTTGACCCCGGGTCACCGACGAACAGGAATCCGCCCCGCGCCAGATCGCTCCCTCAGTGGAAAATGCGAGTCCAGCACCGTCATTCAAACTGCTGTACTTTTAGCAAATGAATGTCACAGAAAGCGCAGCCCATATGCCGCCCCCCCCCCAAAAAGAAAAAAAAATAAAAAAAATCCGGTCAAACTAAGTAAATTTATCAATTCCATTCTTAACAAATTTCACAATTAACTTGAAAACTATAGAGGTCCTTTCTGCCATGGCAAAGGTCCAAAACCTGCCTGTCATTATGCTGATTGAGAAATTGCATGGGTTTTGTATCCATAACCAAGGGTTTTCGATTCCATAACGGTTAAACGGTTATCATTTGCCCTTTAATATGTAGATGATGTCAAACATTTTGCAAATTGGACAAATTTTGGACATTTTTTGCTTGGTCGGTATTTGGTCAGCCAAAATGCCTTCTGTTTGTTATCGGATTGGTCCAGGAAATTTGTGGCAAATGACATCACTAATCTGAATACATTACACCGCTGCCCCTTTCTGGGAGGGAGTTCTTCTGAGAAAGCCTTAAAGGGAATATAGCACCTTGGGGAAAAGTGTGTAGAATGATGGAAGAAGAATGCCCTGAATTACGGTCCTGGCAATCATTTTGCGGAAAAAAGTCAGAATTTGTTGTAATTTTTGAAAATAGTAATATGTTTTACATGTCAAGACGTCACACCAATTTTTGCGTCACCAAGCGGATTGGTCGTCACAAGGGCATCGAACGGCAACTTTTGCGCCAGCCCAGGACCGCTGCTGTGCCGGCAACCGCACGATGGGTTGCACCGGTAGGCGTGAAAACGGGACTGGCTGGGTCGACCGCGCCGCTCGCGCCGAGTAGGGACGTGGGGCACGCCATTACGTGAACCACTAGTGTGCCGAGCGCCTGACCGACGTCGGTGGCGGTCGGGCGGACGCAAGGTAACTGAAATACTGGGCGGACAGTTCAAAAAAGCGAAGTGCCGGTGGCAATCACAGTGGAGTAACTACGATGACGTATGCGAAAACGTCACGGGATTTTGTGACGTTGAAATAGACCAACATTGACCAACGTTTTTGCGTTGAAAACTCAACAACTAGGTCGCTTTGGAGGGAAAAATTCGAATTTTGGGGTTTCTCAGCACACCCGACAATCTGGCTATCTCAGTTAAAAACTAATGTTAAAGGTGCTATATTCCCTTTAAGTCACGACTCCTGAATAAGCGCGCCATCTCTAAGCAGCGCGGCGGGTCGGTGTCGTCTAGGGTGGCGGCTGGCCCGACCATGACACAGCCATACGGTGAACAGCATATCAGCTTTCCCCATAATCAGCACATCAGCTGGCGCCACAGACAGTGAGATAGGTACGCGTCGCGGAACAGCCCGTTACGTCACAGCTGTTCGTCTGGAGAACGTGACGCAATCAAATGTATTCGATATGCAGTACAGTTCGTCACGAAGCTCACTGGCGCCGAGAAGAAAGAAAACGTGATAAACCTCTGGCACTATTACATTTTCCCTTTTATAACTAATGCTATGATGACAAACAAGCTGCGAAAAGCATTTATATCTAATGATGGATCTCGGAAACTACACGATAGGTCATATACTTGTAATACATTGATTAAAAATCCACCACTCCGATATTAAACAATATGAATTAGGTAAGTGACTATATGTATATTATATTTTTGACCTGCAGTTACAGAGTGCAGCCGCCGAGCTACAGCAGATGCCCCGCTGAGTGTGAGGGGGAGATTTATTGCCCAAGTGACGTGGCCCGTATTTACAATGCTAGCAGTGGCAGGACTGGCCCGGCCTGAGCGGCTGTCAATATTTGGAGAGGAAATATGGCGGGGGTGAGCGCCGCCTGTGCCAGCTTCAGCAAGCCTCACACAGCTGAGGAGCGAGCGACAAGTCAGCAAGCTTCACACTGTATCCGATCCACCTCACTGGACATCATGTCTGCAGTCTAGACTGTGCTACATACGAGGACATCTCGTCTGCAGTCTAGACTGGGCTACAGACGAGGACATCATGTCTGCAGTCTAGACTGTGCTATATACGAGGACATCTCGTCTGCAGTCTAGACTGGGCTACAGACGAGGACATCATGTCTGCAGTCTAGACTGGGCTACAGACGAGGACATCATGCTCGTCTAGGGACTGGGCTAACCAGACGAGAAATAATGTCTGCCAGTCTTAGACTGGGCTTACAACGAGGACAATCATGTCTTGCGTCTAGACTGGGCTACAGACGGAGGACATCATGTCTGCATTTTAGACTGGCTAAGAACGAGGACAGTCATGTCTGCAGGTTAGACCTGGCCTCACAGAGCGAGGACATTCATGTTCCTGCAGTCTAGGATATGGCTAAGACGAGACATCATGTCGCGTCTAGACTGGTGCTACAGCGAGGGACTCATGGTCTGCATCTAGACTGGGTACAGACGAGGACATCATGTCTGCAGTCTAGGACTGGGGCACAGACGAGACTTCATGTCTGCAGTCTAGACTGGGCTACAGACAAATCATGTCTGCAGTCTAGCTGGGCTACAGACGAAGAACAGTCATGTCTGCAGTCTAGGACTGGGCTACAGAGCGAGGACAATCATGTCTGCAGTCTAGACTGGGGCTACAGACGAGGGAACAATCGTCTGCAGTCTAGACTGGGCGAACAGCGAGGACTCTGGTCTGCAGTCTAGACTGGGACTACAGACGAGGAATCATCGTCTGCAGTTAGACTGGGCACAGACGAGACATCATGTCTGCAGTCTAGGACTGGGCTACAGCGAGGACATCATGTCTCTGCCAGGCTAGACTGGGCTACAGACGAGAACATGTTCTGCATCTAGACTGGGCTACAACGAGGACATCATGCGCAGTCAGATGGGCTACAGACGGAGGACATTCATGTTGCGTCTAACTGGGCTACAGACGAGGCAATCATTGTCTTGCAGTCTAGAACTTGGGCTACAGACCAAGGACATCCTGCCTGCTCTAGCTGGTTGGGCTACAAAGGAACCATTCTGTCTGGCATGGCTTGACTGGCTACAGAGCGAGGGAATCATGTCTGCAGTCATAAGAACTGGGCTAGCAGACGAGACATCATGCTGACAGTCGACTTGGGTGGGGGTACAGACGAGGGAATCATGTCTGCAGTTTTTAGGGACTGTGCTACCAACGAGGACATACATTTCTTGCAAGTCTAGACTGGGGCTACGACGAGGACATTCTCGTCTGACAGTTCTTAGGACTGGGCTACAGGAGAGGAATCATGTCTTGCGTCTAGGACTGAGAGCTACAGACGAGGAATCGATGGTCTGCCATCATAGGGACTGGGCTACAGACGGGCATTCATTCTGCAGTCTGGACTGGGCATACAGGACGAGTACATCATGTTCTTGCAGTCTTAGGACTGGGCTACAGACACGAGGACATCATGCTGAGTTAGACTGGGTGGGCTACAGACGGAGAACATCTGTACTGCAGTCTTAGACTGGGCTACAGACGAGGACATATGTCTGCAGTCTAGACTGGGCTACAGACGAGGACATCATGTCTGCAGTCTAGACTGGGCTACAGACGAGGACATCTCGTCTGCAGTCTAGACTGGGCTACAGACGAGGACATCTCGTCTGCAGTCTAGACTGGGCTACAGACGAGAGGTAAGCATGCTCGTAGCCCGTAGCTTACATGCGCCGACTCAGACAAATACAGTGCAGGCATTTTGTTTAGTAGGACTGCAGCGAGTTTGCTCTCTAGAGCCGCCAGTCGGCCCACCATCTCTAGAGCCGCCAGTCGGCCCACCATCTCTAGAGCCCCATCGGCCCACCTCTCTAAGAGCCGCCAGTCGGCCCACTCTCTAGAGCCGCCAGTCGGCCCACCATTCCTAGAGCCCCAGTCGGCCCCACCATCTTCAGAGGTCGGCCAGTCGGCCCACAGCTCTAGAGCCGCAGTCGGCCACAATCTCTGAGCCGCCAGTCGGCCATCTCTAGAGCCGCCCCAGTCGGTCCCCAATCTCTAGAGCGCCAGTCGGCCCCATCTCTAGAGCTCCAGTGGCCCACATCGTCGTAGAGGCCCCAGTCGCCCACCATCTCTAGAGCCGCCAGGTTTTTCGGCCCACCATCTCTAGAGCCGCAGATCGGCCCACTCATCTCTAGAGCCGCCAGTCGGCCCACCATCTTAGAGCCGCCAGTCGGCCACCATCTCTAGAGGCCGCCAGTCGCCCCACCATCTCTAGCGTGCAGTCGCCCACCATTCTAGAGCCGCCAGATTCGGCCACCATCCTAGAAGCCGCCCAGTCGGCCACCATCTCTAGAAGCCGCCAGTCGGGCCACCATCTATAGAGCCGCCAGTCGGCCCACATCCTAGAGCGGGCAGTCGGCCACCATCTCTAGGAGCCGCCAGTCGGCCCACATCTCTAGACCGCCAGTCGCCACCATCTCTAGACCGCGTCGCCCACCATCTCTAGAGCCGCAGTCGGCCCACCATCTCTAGGCCGCCAGTCGGCCCACTCTCTAGAGCCGCCGTCGCCCACCGATCTTCTAGAGGGGGGCCCCCGCCAAGGGTCCCCCGGGGCCCCCCCCCCAACCCCATCTTCTCTAGGAGGGCCCCCCCCCCGCCAGTCGGGCCACCATCTCTAGAGCCGCCAGTCGGCCCACATCTCTAGAGCGCCAGTCGGCCCACCATCTCTAGGCCGCAGTGGCCCACCATCTCGTAGAGCCCGCCGTCGGCCCACCTTCATCTTCTAGAGCCGCAAGTCGCCCACCATCTCTAGAGCCGCCGTCGGCCCACATCTGCTAGAAGCGCAGCCAGTCGGCCCCACCTTCTCTAGAGCCGCCGTCGGCACCATCTCTAGAGCCGCCAGTCGCCCACCTTCTCTTGAGCCGCCAGTCGGGCCCACCTATCTCTAGAGCGCCAGTCGGCCCACCATCTCTAAGCCGCCAGTCGGCCAACCTTCTCTAAGCCGCAGTCGGCCACCATCGTCTAGAGCCCCAGTCGGGCCCCCACCATCTCTAAGCCGCCAGTCGCCCCCCACTCTAGACCGCCAGTCGGCCCACCATCTCTAGAGGCCGCAGTCGGCCCACCATCTCTAGAGCCGCCACAGTCGGGCCCACCATCTCTAAGCCGCCCCAAGGTTTCCCGGGGGGGGGCCAACATCTCTAGAGCCGCCAGTCGGACCCACCATCTTCTGAGCCGGCCCGTCGGCCCCACCTTCTCTAGAGCCGCCAGTCTTGCCCACCATCTCTAGAGCCGCCAGTCGGCCCACCATCTCTAGAGCCGCCAGTCGGCCCACCTTCATGAAGCGGAATATTGGGTGATAACGACATTTGCAGGGCCTCACGACGGCCAGCTTAGCCAAAAATAGCCGGCCGGCGTCCGATCACACCACGGCGCTGAACAAATCCTGCGGTATATTGTCATATGGCCATCATATGTGTAAACTGCATGCATACGGTCATTTCACATATGACTGCCTGCGAAGCCTATCCAGCATTGAAACGAAGAATTAAGCAGGGCGTTGACGTTGCTTTAAGATATTTATTTCCGTGCATATATGGAAAACACTCCTCATTCAGACCTATCATGCATTCAGCGCAAAATAAACGTTCACCGGTCGTTAAAGTGAATTTGTATCAAATATTTGTAACTAAATTAATACATTTGTCAATTGCTAAATTATCAATCAGAAGAATAAATAAAGCCAATGTGCATGTAATCCGGTCATTTTCCAGTAAAAATAGGTTTACCATATGCCGAGATATCCTATCAACATTCGCACGTGCTTTTGGGAAACAACTTCGGACCGCTGCTGCTAATGTTGCAAAGTATATAGGGCCTTGGTTTAAAAGCATTTATCATATGTCTCAGTACGTATTTAGCATTAGCGCCAGCGTGTGGTAAAAGGTTTTCAGCTCTCAGAAAATCAAATGTTAACTCAAATTGGTCAAGGCTTTCGGCCCACGGGCATTTTACATTTACCAAACTATTTTTTAACGCAGTTTCCATAACGAGGAAGACCATATGATAAATAATACCCCACACTTAGGCCGATATAATTTTATTTAAAGCCTCGGTCGTTTGTACAGAATTTTTCCACCCTCGACCTTCGGTCTCGGGCGGAAAAATCCAAGAACAATTTCGGTATGAAATAAATTATTTATCGGCCCTTCGTTGTTGGATATTTTATATTGTAAAAACGATTTGGACTGTAGTTAATTTTGATTTTCCCAGACAAATTGTGGAACAAATTTGTAGAAAAGAAGTGCCAGAACAAAAGCGCATACGACAATATGCCATACCAGAGCATATTTGGCCATCATCCTCCATGCTTTATGACTTACTTTAATATTATGACTCACTTTAATCAGTTTGTATTTGTGTTGTTGCGGAAAGCTAGCGGCATGCACAAGGGCGTAGTAGCCTTTTTCAAGTTGGTGTGGCAAAGGCAGACACGTTGGCGGCATTGTTATCATGGAAGGGCCACGTCGGTGGTAGAACAAAATTTTGCTCCTCGACATACGTTATTGTTGTTATTGACCGGGGGTCAATAACAACAATAACTAGGGTCGGGTCGTCAGAGAATCGCATTTTATCTAGTGTGAATTTATTTATGTTTTTACTCAGAAGAGTATGCGGCCCGTCCCTTATATACGTCCCCTGGAACAAAGGCTAGGGAAAATGGTGCACACGCGCGCAACCGGGAAATTCCTCCCAAAGTGGTGTCCCGGGTCGAAAGGGGGTCCCGTGCCATATTCCTTATTTTGTATGAAAAGAGTACGGAAAACGTGCACTTTGTCCTTACAAAGGGGGTCACGGATCCTGGGATCCCCTGGTTGCGCCTGGTTGCGCCAACATCAGGGTCAGGGGTACCAAGGTCCAAGACCACGTTGTTGAACTAAAGCGCGCTGAGCTCCAACGTAAGGCTACCNCCCTTACGAAAATCCTGGTTGCGCGCCTGGTTGTGACGAATGTCATGTTTTATAGTTTTATCTTATAAGTATAGTGTCTGATGTCCATGTCTTCTTTTTTCACCTGTTAGTGGAGACAAATCTGTTTATGATCACTTGAATAAATAAATGAGTAAATAACGTTTCTTCGACATTAAAGTTTCCAATGGGTATTTGTATTCAGTTGCTATAAATTGGTCATTCCTCAAGCAGTGGCGTTATTAAATATCTTCGAATGTGCTGATGCATTTTTGCAATCCACATACTAAGAATCATAACGTCACCACCTTTATTTATTCAAATTAAATAACCGACGATCTAATTTCCTTTTGTTTCCTGCTAGATTTTCCCTTTCTTCTAGTTTTACTCTAGTCACATTCCATACATCACTTTTAGCCTAAGCACCATTTTCTGTATTTAAACATCAAGAACAGAAGCCGAGGTATACTTGCTTTACAAGTTTGCACATACGCTGTCCTTTGTCACAGCAAACGTCCACCAATTACCGCAAACACTGGTGTGCCGTGTCAGTTAATCAGGACGCTGTAATCTCAGAGATCAGTGGCGCAGGAAGCAGCGCGAGCAGGGAGCGGAGCCGGCCGGTCTGAACAGGCCCCAATGTCGGGGGCCAGAGCGCCGCGCGGTCGCCAGCCACGCGCGTCTATCTGCGCCGCCATCTGGTCAGCACTGCAACACGCGCCGCCATTGGCCGCCGCCGCGCCGCTGCACGTCACTGACGCGCCATTCTGCGCGGCGCACCAGTCGCGACGCGAGCGCGGCCAACCTCGACGCGCCGGCTTTGTCGCCGATGAGGGATGGCCGCCTGAATAGCGAGCCGGCACCAGCAAGATGGAAAATTAATAGAAAGCTAAATACGCTCATCAATTACGGGATCGTTTTCGCCGCCATTAGGCGGGCAGATGGCGGGTGTGCGGCGTTCCGTGACTCGGCGGGCCATTCACGGCCTGATCGCGCGCACTGCGGCGGAAATCCATTCCCATGACGGACGGACGGCGCGCGGGCACCAGGCACCGGGCAGGCAGGCGGCGGCTGTACGCTGACGCAAACAGATCAGACCACACCGCGGCTGGTGTCCGTAACAGATCAGACCAGACCCCAGCTAGTGTCTGTAACAGACCCGTAACAGATCACACCAGACCACAGCCGGTCCCCGTAACAGATCACACCAGACCCCAGCCGGTCCCCGTAACAGACCGCACCAGACCCCAGCTGGTCCCCGTAACAGATCACACCAGACGGTCTCCGTAACAGACGACACCAGACCCCAGCCGGTCCCCGTAACAGATCACACCAGACCCCATCTGGTCCCCGTAACAGATCACACCAGACCCCAGCTGGTCCCGTAACAGATCACACCAGACCCCAGCCGGTCCCCGTAACAGATCATACCAGACCCCAGCTGGTCCCGGTAACAGATCACACCAGACCCAGCCGGTCCCCGTAACAGATCACACCTGACCCCAGTCGGTCCCCGTAACACTAACAGATCACACCAGACCCCAGTCGGTTCCTGTAACAGATCACACCAGACCCCAGCCGGTCCCCGTAACAGACCACACCAGACTCCAGCCGGTCACCTTAACAGACCAGACCCCAGCCAGTCCCCGTAATAGACCGCACCAGACCCCAGCCAGTCCTCGTAACAGATCATACCACAGGCGTTTTTATATTCCTACATCGCGTCAGCGTATTCAGTTGTTCCCTCACACCGCATGAACTCGTTTCCCCATTCCTTCACACCGCAGCGTGCCGATACTCCGGTGCCCCTTCACGCCGCGTCACGATGTTTCCCGGTCACACGACCGAGTAATAGCGGGTCTGGTGCGCCATTATGTGTTTGCCCCGACTCTCCAATACTTATCTTTATGAGAATTTAACATGAAGCGCACGAGTGTAATGATGGCCTGATGAGTGGGTGATCGGTGCCGAACCGCCGCCCGCCGCACCATAACAATGCCCGGCCGGCGCCCATTCGTGCCTTGCGCGCCGTACTCGGCTCATGGCATCGTTAACGTATTCCAGATGATGAAGATACGCTTCAGCTGAGATAAACGATTCCTCATCGTCTTCTGACGGTTCGGAGCTGCTGGCGGTACGCTCATTCCGTTGCAGATTGATTCTAATCACGGGCGACGCCGGCGCGGCTACCGAGCGAGGTTTTTAGGGCGGCCGCCGTCAGCTGTCAGCGCAGATCGGGCTCGGCTCGGAACCGAGGCCTGCTGCTCGGAACCGATCTGGACAGCGACACTGCACGCGCATCGCTAGCTGTCCGAGTAGAGAGACGCTGACGTCTCAGCAGCTGCTGTGCCGCGGCAATGACAGCAGATCGGTCCCGTCTGGACCGAGTTACCGGCTCCTGGTGCGGCCGGCCCAGATTGACAGCTGATGAACGCAGCTGCCAGCTGCGAGGACTGAGTTTGGCAATGGACAGCTGAAGCTCAGCAGTATTGGCACCGCGAACACTGCTGGTCATGATCACCACCAGTGCCGGCCTGTCCCCAGCTCTGATCACAGCTCGACACAGCAGTGCCCCCTCCCGCTCTGATCAACCACATGCCGGCCCCGTCCCAAGCTCTTGATCACCAGCAGGTGCCGGCTCGTCCCAGCTGTGATCACCACGTGCCACCCGTCCAGCTCTGATACCAGCAGTGCCGCCGTCCCAGCTCGTGATCACCAAGCAAGTGCCGGCTCGTCCCCAGTCTGATCCCCAGCAGTGCCGGCCCGTCCCAGCTCTGATCACCAGCCAATGCGGACCGTCCGCAAGCCTGATCACCAGAAGTGCCCGGCCCGTCCCCAGCTCTGATCAACCAGCAGTGTCGGCCCGTCCCCAGCTCTGATCCCAAGCAGTGGCCGGCCCGTCAGCCTGATCACCAGCAATGCGCCCGTCCCCAGCCTGCTGATCAACCACAGTGCCGGCCGTCCCATCTCTGATGCACAGCAGTGCCGGCCCTCCCAGGCTCTTGATCACCAGCGTGCCGGCCCCGTCCCCAGCTCTGATCACAGCAGTGCGGCCCTCCCCAGCTCTGATCACCAGCAGTGCCGGCCCCGTCCCCAGCTTGATCACCAAGAGTGCCGGCCCGTCCCCATCTGATCACCAGCAGTGCCGGCCCGTCCCCAGCTCTGATCACCAGCAGTGCCGGCCCGTCCCCAGCTCTGATCCCCCGGCGCGGCCGCGGTGGCCGCTCGTCCGCAGCACTCTCAGCGTGACGTGCAGAGTGGCTGCACGCTGCAACACTGCATAAATCTCCCGCCGACCAACACAAATTGCGAATGAATTGGCGCTAATTGAATGTGCAATGCCTCAGTCTTAGCGGGGCCATTGTGGCCGGCTGCGGCCGGCTGCGGCGGCGTCCCGTGGATAAATCGCAATCACGGCGACGTGTCTAACGAGAGAATCGCATGCGCTCAGCTCATTAGAGACCGATACGCCATCAGCATTCAGCCGGGAAATCAGAAGTCATTACGGCCCGATGAAAGGCAGCTTTCGGCGCGGCTGGAGTGTGGGACGGCTGTATACGGGAGTGAATCCGCAGCGGCCGCGCCGTGGACGGCTTCTGTGCGCCGTGGAGCCGATGGCGGCCGGGGGGTCGAACGACGGATAGCGGCGCCACCGCTGCTCAGCGCGCCGTCCCGCCGATCGCGCAGCTGCCGCTGCTGCGCTTCTTCTGCTGCTAATGCTGGGCTGTTAATGCCAGTGGTAATTCAAGAAATTAAGCGAAAATACTGTGAGAATTAAACGCAGGGCAGGGTTTGGTATGTAAGGACAAGGCCGCTTCGGCCCATTCGGACCATTGCCCAGCCATGGCATCAAGGGGAAGTGATAGAGTTGGTCAAAGTGGAATGCCAACCGGGCAACCGTCCTTCGACTTGCAGGGCTCCCCGCAGGGCGAGGCTGCGAGGAGGGCCGAAGTCATGAGGGCAGCCACCACTCCCTGGGTTCGGCTCAGTGACTGCCAAATGTCCAGTGGCTAGCGATCACCAGACCGGGGTTAACGTGAGCTGACGGAGGATCAAGGACCGGGGTTAACGTGGGCTGACGCAGGATCAAGGACCGGGGTTAACGTGGGCTGACGCAGGATCAAGGACCGGGGTTAACGTGGGCTGACGGAGGGTCAAGGACCGGGGTTAACGTGGGCTGACGGAGGGTCAAGGACCGGGGTTAACGTGGGCTGACGGAGGATCAAGGACCGGGGTTAACGTGGGCTGACGCAGGATCAAGGACCGGATGTCTGAAGGATAAAAAGGGATCCGAAACGCAGAGCAGAAGATAGAATAAGACCCTCTGTTTGTCTTACTGCTTCTTATGGATGCCCCAAGAGCTACTAACAAACTGCAGTTGTTCTTAATTGTATTTTTCAAAGATATGCAAATTGCTACACGAATTTTTCGCAATAGAATTGTTTGTTTTTCAATAAAATTGGCATATCAGAACACTGTCATTCTAGCCCATATTTGATTTTTTATAACTTTTACTCCGTCGGCGTCAACGGATAATGAAAAGTAAGAAAACGTCAAAACTGTAGATACCCCAAATGACAAAAGCAATCAGGAAAAAATGAAATATACTGTTTTATCATTTTTATTAACAATAAGATGGCTCCTGCAAAAATTACGTGCGCACTATGATCTGTCTTCGCAACAATGTATTCCAAATACGTACTGGCTGATGCAGTGCGAGACTCGTTCGAAACCCCGCTTTCGATGAAGTCATGCTCGGATGATCGATTACCGTCACGATTCCCAGCCTGTTCCAGTTGAGATGTTAGACAGCAAACGACCGTCGAACGTCGTCAACAGAGGTGACATATGACTTTGCAACTGATACCATACTCGACGCTGTGCTGACATGCAGCTTTAAGCGTGGCTGAATCTCCGCACTTCTGACTGACGCTCCGCGCTCTGACTGCTGACTGCTGACTGCTGACAACTGCTGATCTGTGACGACATTTTCAGCGTGCTGCACAATTTGCACTGACGCCGGAGCGGCATTGAGTTCCTGAAGTCGAAGAACTCCGCATTCCGCCTCTGGAGGAGAATATGAACGGACGGCAATCGCTGGAGCTTCTCAAAGGCCGGATCGTTCTCCTGCCGGTATATATCGCCGGGAGTGTCGGAGCCGCCGGTAAATATCGCCAGAGTGTTGGAGCCGCCGAGCCGCCCCTCTCTGCCGGCTCAGTCGGCCAGATCTGCCCGAGCCATATTACGGCCATCACAGACGGCGCTATCCAAACTTCGAAAATTCCCCCTGGCGATAACTTAAATTTGAATATCTTTATTGGCAATCCTGGAGCGTCCGCGAGCCTGAATGACTCCATTTACATGCGGATATTGCCTGCGGAATTTATTGGCAAGTTTGACACCCGCTTGAGAATTTTATCGCCGGCCGATCGGAACAATATGGTTATTCAATTTCGGAGGACCATATCGCAGTCGGCCGAGGTGGTTTGTTCGCCGCCGGCGCTGACGGGTGGCGTCAGCTCGCGCGAATAAACAGCAGCAGCGCGCCATCAGCTCGCGGGAATCAACAGCGGCAGCGCGCCGAGGGCCGCCCGGAAAAGGCGGCGGCGAGGCGGCAAGGAAAAGGAAAGAGCCAGGCGGACGGAGCTGAGTCAGACGGACGGCGCCGAGACAGGCGGCTGCTGCCGAGGCGGCGCCGATCAGCGGTAATTAGTACCGATCACGGCTCAGAAGACATCAGCCGGCCTGACGCGCCGCGACGCTACGAACGACGAAACTGCATTACTGCCGGCTGCCGCGGCCTCCGCCCGGGGTAAAAAGTGGACCGGCGCGCCGGCCGCCGCCGAGATTGCGACTCGCGCCTGAGCCCTGGCTCCGGCGCGGATTATCAGCCGTAACGTCAGATATCACGACCGGCCGGCACCCGCTAATGGTGCGCCAAATCTGCCGCAGGTGTCCCGGCGCCGCGCTGACGCCGGACACGACGCGTCGGTTCCGCCGCGACGCGTCAGTTCCGCCGCGGTGCGTCAGTTCCGCCGCGGCGCGGCGCGGTTGACGCCGTCAGTTAGCGCCAACACGGCTAGCTCTTCAGCCTCCAGGGCGGTATGAAATCCGTTGCAGCAGCAGTGGTACCGAGCCGAGTGAGAAGAAAAACTGACATGAATCACGCCGTGTCTTCATTAAGCTATTATATTCAATGTATTATCAAGTTAATTTCATTAATTCACAGATAACAACTGGATCCTGACCATATTAACTCACTGATGACCACTAGGTCCTGACCCCATGTGGTATTGACCTATTTACAGCATACTACGCCCATATAACACCTCTGGCGCGCGAGATTCTTTCAGCACCAGCAGCAGTGACCTGAGAAAATAGCTCCACTAAGCCATAAGAAAAACGCTGCACAGATGCTTTATTCGCATGATAAGCAACACGGGCGAACCAGCGGACATAAAACGGCGGCGATTA
The DNA here is from genome assembly GCA_014673585.1 of Semibalanus balanoides. Taxonomy (NCBI): domain Eukaryota; kingdom Metazoa; phylum Arthropoda; class Thecostraca; order Balanomorpha; family Balanidae; genus Semibalanus; species Semibalanus balanoides. Next base: position 161,931 of record VOPJ01003743.1, read on the forward strand.
AGGCCGACCATGCGCTGATAAAGCCGGCGCCGGCCGAGTTATCTGGCCTTTAGCCGACCACGGCGCGGATTAAGACGTTCTGCAGCGGTGCGCGCCGGCGCGGGTGCAAATTTTACGGCGCCTTGTGGTCGCCGCGAGCACCGGCCCGAACACAGGTAAAACAGCATGGCGCGGCGCTGAGACGGTGCCGGCGCAGGCCGCGCGCCACGTGAGCCGCGCCCCGGCGCCGCGGCCGTAGCCGCTGTCCAGAGACGCTCTGTACCGTGCTGTGCACAGTGTGCACATACCACAGCTCGGCAGCCGGGTCAGCCGAGCTAACTGCTGTGAGCTGCAGCGTGGGAATCTCCCCGTCTTCAGCTGCAGACATAAAACATGGCACGGCACCGTATGACACTGTAATGTATGGCACAGGCTCGGCAAAACTATGACCTTGTTATCTCCGTCGACAAATCGGCAATATATGCAATTGCTTGGGCTGACAGATGGGATAAGTGGCCGTACGTTGGTGATATTTTAGAGTACCGCAGCGCGGAAGAGAAGAGTGAAGTCCGGTGCATCTCCTCTTTACATCGTGTTAACATACTTATGTGACGAACTCCTTTGTGACGATTAATACAGTGCGGACAAATCTGTTCTTCGCGCTGAAATATGTAATGTTTTCTGCAGGGTATCTTCGAAGGGAGCTAAGCGGTAGCAGGTATGCTGAGCGGGGTTCAATCCCTGGTATCGAATGCACTTATATGTCACGTATATTTTACACGCTTGCTGTAATTTACATTACAAATAAAGTGCGTGTTCTAAATCAGCATTACCTATGTTTTAATGGGTTTGATTCGTTCTTCATTTTACCCTCGCCCTGGTGGGGGTCATTTTCACCCCCCTGAGGTTTTTCAGCAATAGTGGGAAAGCAGCGGCAAGGATAAAATGAAGAGCGAATTATAAATCAGTATGCGGGTATGCCTACTGTTTTAGAACGGCAATTTGTACGGTAAGAAGTTATTCGTTTGATTGTTGGATACGATAGAATTTTCACTTATTTCTGTTCATGAATCATGTTGTATCATTTTTTGTTTCGATATCGATAAGACGATCGCCACTATAAACAGAGGAAAATGCCTACTGTTTTAGAACGGCAATTTGTACGGTAAGAAGCTATTCGTTTGATTGTTGGATACGATAGAATTTTCACTTTTTTCTGTTCATGTTGTATCATTTTTTGTTTCGATATCGATAAGACGATCGCCACTATAAGCAGAGGAAAAGATGTTGTGTAAAACGGCGCACCTAAGGCAATACCTACAATTGCGGTCACATCATGCAAGATAGAAAGACAAATTTTGCACATCGTGTTCTTGCCACTATTATTATGTGCATATTGTGCGAGTTCCGTAGCTCTAAATTGATATCTTCGTTAAAAAATCGCCTTCAAGCGTTGCGTTGTCGAATTGCTATTGGCCGGCGCTAGCAATATGCTAGCAAATTTGAATCCATATTTAAATATGAACATTCTTCTACATAGACTACTGGCAAGCTTTCTGATGTCTACCCAATAATTGTGTGATTCCATCACGTTCCTGGAGTCTTTGAAATATCTCAGCAGCTATAGGGTGAATCTGAAGAAATTGGGTCATGGTTTGATTCAGAAAACTATGCTCTATAGACCAGTATCAATAACAAATAAGCGATGTGAGTAGGCAATAACAAATAGGCGATGTGAGCAGGCACACTCCCCCTATATTCTCTACGGGTGGCCAGAATTACGTTAACCTGCGGGGTGGCAGATTTCGCCCCCCCCCCTGATATCTCAAGAACCGCTCGGCCGATTTCGATGGGATAAATGTCAAATCATTCCTCATGACAATATCTTTTTTTATCCCGCAGTGTCTTTTTTGTTAAAAAATGGGGGACCGGGGTTAAAAATTTGAAAGTTTGTGTGTTTTTAAAGGGTCATTGCAGCCATATGGTTGCAGCGATTTGCATCCCCAAAACGGTTTTGAGCATCCAATGTAGGGGAGAACGGGGCACGTTCTGTCACGGGGCACATCATGTCAGCGGGGTTTCCTCGTGAACTATCCACCGCAGGTATATTGTTGTTTCGTAAACATATGTTCCTTTGTGGTCTTGCCGAATGAGCCCGGTACTATCAAAGCAACAACATGTCCTGCGACCAGGATTTGGTCCAAATTTGCGAAAAGTTTGTTTTTTTCTCAACAGAAATCCAAACTTTTTATAAGTGATCAACTAAGTTTTGGTTTTGTGGCTCATTTCAGATAATTGTAAGTGTCTTTGAATACTGTCATGGGATTTATATCACGAATGGCTAGAATATCGTGCTGATCGTTATTTTAGCCCCATTCTGCCCTAAGTTGTTCGTAAAAAGTTTGACCTACGTCGAGTGGGACAGGTTTTGCCACCCAGTCTAGGGCTGGTTCTGTCACTGAATCTGTCCATGATTCCCAATCGTATCGCTTATAAACGACCATATACAAATGATTGACAGTTATTTACAGATATGGTGCGCCACATACAAGCGTAAAATGAATCGGGTGGTGCCGATTGCCCCAAAAGTTTCCACGGAGCCGGGGCCCCAGGGAAAAAAAATTGACGTTACAGGGAATGTTCAAACTTTCTCTGAAAAGTTGTCCAATGTACGGCCGCTTGTGGTGCAAAATTATGAAGTACTTGCTGCCTGAACACGATTCTGACATTTGTTTCTCACAAACAGTGCTAATTTTCATGAAAAACTAATTTTAGTGATTTGGGAACCCCCTCGCTTTTTTTTTGTTGGGGGGGGGATTTCTGACCGTCATAATGAAGGATTTTTTGGAAATAGAAAAACCTTTCACGCTGCAATAATGTTATGACTTAGTGAATGGCTTATGTATAAGCCAAATTGTAAAACAAGTCTACCTTTCATCAACATTTTGAAATAAAGAAGATGAGACATCGGCTTTACCCTAAATACACTAAGGGCTTAATTTTTTGCAGATGTCCAAACCAAACTCAAAATTTACTTTCGATTAGACCTCTGTGGGTGTTTTAACTTCTTACACTACTTAATTTTAATGAAATCCAAAACTTGGCTATCTCAACTCAAAATCTAATGTTAATGTGAAACGTTCCCTTTAACTGCGGGGGCAGATTCTGCCCCCCAGATGATCTCGAGAACCGCTAGGCTGATTTCGATGGAAGACACCCTTCATTGTTGTGACACAATCTTTCTGTTTGTAACCCGAAATTGCTTTTTTTTTGCTCAAAAATGGGGGCAAGGGGCAACACATTCGAAATATTGGATGTTTTTGAAAAGGTCATTGTAGCCAGTCAATTCATTCGATTTGTTATGAAAAGGTTTTTAAGCTTCTAATGTCCATGGTATTTAACTGTAGAAAGGGAAAAGTTTCAAAAATGAAAAATCATAGGCGACTCAGGGTTCTGATCGTGCATGGATACCAAGAAAAAACGCAAAAATGCAGTGTTGGGATCGTTATAGCCGTCATTTTCTACACTAATATGGTGGCGATGAAATAAACCCTCTTCCCCTGCAGGGACACCAACAAATGAACCGTTCGGTGAATAACAGGAAGTGCCCCATCAATGACAGAAATGTGCCCTGTAGGTGACAGAAGTTCCCCGTATATGGGGCAGGTTCTGTCAATGAAGTCAGTCGCCACAATATCGACAACTGGTGCCGAACCAAACTGAGATAACACTTGAAACTCCTAAAAAACGAGATTGAAGCTATTGATGTATGTAACAGTAATGGAAAGTATCAATCAACCACTCTGAAAAGTGTGCCCGCCAGGTGCCAATTGCAAAAAAGTGACAGACGTGCCCCGGGTCTCCCTACAGGTTTCAATATATCGAAAGGATATGTACCAAAATGAAAAATCAATGGCGTTATCAGGGATGTAAAATGTGGGATTTTTTTGTTAAGATATGATGTGTTTGTTCGTGATTGTTTCAAGACTCAAGTGCCGACTCATGGGGTGACTACTGACTACCATCGCACTGCACGTGCGTGAGGGGTGTTGAAAAATGTTTTATCGCAAAAACTCCGCAACGGCTGGGCCAATTGTGTGCAAATTTGGTGTGTTGTTAGGGACTTTTCAGCCGCCGCTTTCCCATAACGCAAGGGTGGGGTCACTGCACGGCACGTACTCACGTGCACACTCCTATTCTTTATCTCAGGAACGGATGAGCCGCTCACAGTCGCGATTGTGCTCAAATTTGGTGTGTGGTTAAGAACCTCTCACCCGACAGCCGCCAGTTTCCCACTAGTCAGGGATGGGGTGCATCTGCACGTGCGCACGTGCACACCCTTATTCTATATATCAGGAACGGCTGAGCCAATTGAGGTCGAATTTGCTGTGTGATTGGGGACCTATCAGCCGCGGCATTTACACAAGTCAGGCCAGGGGTCAGGGATGGGGTGCCTCTGCACGTGAGCACGTATGTACCTTTATTTGTATCTTAGAAACTACTTGCCCGATCGAGTTGAAATTCATCGTTTTCTTCGCGCTCGCTCGTTCATCGCTAACTACGGCGCCTTATCTGGTTATGAATTTTGCAGTGACATCGTCTCTGACGCATGTATTGGACCGCAAACTACGAAGGAAGTATGCACCGCACAACTGAATTGGTAACAACCTCCCAAAAACTCTGACACTACCTCAGCTGGGCATTTTTATTCTTATTTTGACAACACGCGTAATTAAATTTTGCCCTGCTCCCCGCAGGGAATAGGGTGAAAGCTAAAACATGTTTCGAAGCGCCTTGACGAGACAAATACGACGGTGTTAATATGATCTAAGTTGATATATTGTCAACCAATAAAAAGTCATTCATTAAACATTTTTTGCTTCATTCCCTCATGACTTGTGGTTACCTTTTGAGTCTTGAGCATTAACTATAGACCTGAGCTAAAATCCGAGCACATCTATTGCGATTGCAATTTCCGTGAGCTTTCGAATGTTTTTTCCTTGTGTTCCTAAATATCATAGTTCACGAGATGTTTGAGGGTTTCTGGAGCAACGTCCTTTACTTGGAAAATTTGACCTTTGATGACCTCTGGTGACCTGAGCAAAAATTGCACGAAGTATCGTTTAATTTTCTTCTGGAGAGCTTTCCAACGCCTTTTCCGCGTCTTTCTCGCCCTTTCAGTTTTCGAGTTAGTGGGGGTCATTTTGACCCCCTCCCCCTCCACCAGGGCGAACTTGTCTTGGGTGAACACTGAACATTTATATTCTGTTTCTAGCATGAAGTGGCAAATAGTTTATATAATGTTAAATGTATAAGGAGTAACAAGTTCCAAAGACAACACTTAATCAAAAAGCTTAGTGCACTGCCTCTTTTCTAAGGAGTAGCCGAACATACCACTTGCCTTCTTAATTAAGATTCTCATTTTTCGCTACACTTCATTGTCTCGTCGACTATCGGTAGGTAAAGTTTATAACCGAGCCATATCCTGACGCCATGTTTTAGCAAGAGAGCACCACTAATTCCTCCTAATATCGGGCTGTAATTAGCCAGCGGTAGCTGACCACGGCTGCCCAATAACACCGCTGACTGGACGTGTCTGGTATGGTTTGGACTGTAAAACTGTCAGTGTAACATGTCACGCGGCTCCCTCCGGACCACTGCCTGCCAGAGGTGCATGTCACCGACCTTGCACCGAGAGAGACGTATCAATAGCACGGCACACATGTCCCAGCCGCAACAAATTAACCGAGAGACATATCAATAGCACAGCACACATGTCCCAGCAGCAACAAATTAACCGAGAGAGACATATCAATAGCACGGCACACTTGTCACAGCCGCATCAAAATAATGCCAGCAGTCTACTGCAAGCGATTATTGTCAGTGTCCATGTGTATATTGTCGTCTTTGCCCTCCCCTCCTTCCCAGCTCCCTCTCTATTCCTCTCTCCCTCTCCCCCTCTCCCTCTCCCTCTCGGTCTGCGGTCGTGCCGAGATTTTGCCGATAAATCGCTGCAGGACCACACAGCCGGCCGCGTAGAAATCACCTCCCGCTGCACTCATCGGGCAACTCGAATAAATTGTATCATAAGCACCACATTTGTCTTCATTGCGGCGGCGCTAAGTCGGAGATAGTCGACGATTAATACTGCGCCGCGCGACGCTCCGTCTCGCCGCCATCTTGCCGACAAGTGAGGGCGACTTTGATGCCTGTGAAACGCTTATCGGGTGCGCCCGCGGTGCCAGTGGCGGTGCCTGTCGGGTGCCTGTCGGGTGCCTGTTGGGTGCCTGTCGGGTGCCTACGTCGCCTGCTGGCTGAACGGTCGCAGGAGAGCGATCGACCGGAGCGGGAGAGACCTCCCCAGAGACCCAGAGACGGTGCCGGGGTGAGAAGAGCCGCCAACAGACCCGCGCACGGCTGACAACAGTGCTAATGTGTGCACACTGTATAT